>ML799092.1:96905-147141 GCA_009831015.1 Picea engelmannii | reverse complement strand
GCGTAGTGTTGGCGTTGTCAAATGTTGCATTGAGATTTAGCGTTGACTTTGACTGGTGGAATGGAGTGGAGGGACTTGGCGCTTGGCTTGATGAGTTGTGTGTACGGTCTCGTGAGCCTGACACTTGGACAATTGGAGTTTATACTTGGGATACAAAGATCAACAACGCTAAATAAGTCTTTACCTTGATTTCTAGTGCATTCACTAATTATGATTCAACTCGGTTAGCTAGCTCCGGATCAATAGATTAGGTAATAAGCTAGTTAGTCTTAATCTTCATACTGTATCTTCCTAATAATAATACCACTCTAATTCCTATAGTGTTACCATTAATCTAATTAAATATAAGAATTTATTTGTAAAGACTTATGAGGGCATGTTGGCATTAGTTTTCTTCTTAAGGTGCTTCGCTTGGTGGGTGGTCGCGGGTTCAAAACCCATGGACCCCAAAACATTTCAATTTATTTTTATAACTCTATTTATTAATATTATATATATTTTTTTTTATATTATTTTTTTTGCTTCTATTTAATTATATTAGTTTTAAATCTTTAAAACTAATGTTTAAACTTTAAACATCTTAATAGATATAAAATATATTTAAACCTTAATTTTATCCTCATTTTTTTTTTGTTAATAATTAATAAATTTAATTATATGTATGTATATTATATTATTATTTTTTTTAATAATTAATAAAAAAAATTAACGATTTAAATCATTGAAATTTAAATTTAAGAATAATTTAAAAAGTTAATGTAAATAAATCAATAAAATATCAAAAAAAAAAAAATATTACTTAAGAAAAAAAAAATTCCATACGGCATCGTGGGTCCTCGCATGAGGCACACGTGCCCTAAACCCTAAACGCACTTATCTCAATACCCCTAACGCTAATCATCATGTAGCTTGTTTCATTTGCGATTGCGAATGCACCATGAGCCTCTCCTGCTTTGCAACTGCGGCGGAGCTTTGGAAATGGTCGGAGCTCTGGTAATGGTCGCGGGCTATTTCTCATGGCGTTATGTGTAGGGTTGTTATTTGTTTAGGCATAAAAACACTGCGATTTGATATGAATCTTTTGTTAAATTTTCTCAGAGTTTGCGGCGTTTGTCCATCAACTCTGTGATAGGGGAGGTCTCGGTGCTGTGCGTTGGCTATTGTTTTTATTTTTTTTTGGTTTTAGTAATTATTTTTTTTTTATAAATTTTTTTTTGTTTTGCGTAGTGTTTGCAAGCCACATGAGCTCTCTCTCCTTGGTTGTGTTTGATGTGGCATGGTGATGGTCATGTAAAGACCAACCGTGACTGAAATGGATTCACATCAACCTTGTGAACTAGGTCAGAAATACTAAAGAAATGAACCCATCCTTCAACGGATACGACTAGGATTAGACCATCGCCTGACAAGGCCATAATGTGAATACCATCAAGTGAGACATCTACAATGCTCAACTCCTAAATCATTGATTCTTTCTACTGATTGTTTTTTTTTTTCAGGTCCTTTGCCAACTGTAAAAGTTCTGCGATCTTCAGAACACAGAATCCCTGTGGATGCGCAACAAAGGTGAAGCCGAAGTGCTTGGAAACGATGATTGCCTACAAGGGAGAATATTGAGCATCAAATTTGTGTTGTGTATTGTGTATAGGTGTTAGTTTGGATAGCATGTCGGTCTGTTGTGCTTGAGACGTGAAACCTGGCATGTTCTGGGTCGATTTGGGGGAGTTCTGAGTTTGCATGGTGCTACTGACCATTGGACACATAGAGCATAGTGGAGCCACCTCGTGGGCTCCTCGTCTATCTCCATTTTAGAAGAAAAAAAAAATTTCCAGGGAGGAATATGTTACTGTTATTCTATTACCACGTCTAAATATTATTATGAGGGTAATTGCATCTATAATGATGAAGTTCACCACAGGAATTGCTTTGAAGGTGAGGATCTCTAACTCTTAGTTTTTTTCTCTTATTGCCTTTCCCATTAAGTTAGGTTATCTCATCTCTCTCTCCAGTGACACATTTCCTTCTTGTGCTATTGCTCGTTCTTTTTTAGGGGGCTAGTATCATATAGAATACTTTTGCTGCGTTCTAACATAAACATTCTATTAAAAAAAAGACTTTGGTTGAATACATGCCGCTGAAATCTGTTGTTTCTATTTCATTTCAAGAAAACCTGAATTGAGAAGTGATGCTTAGCAGCTAGACAGATGGGATTTAATTTGTGTTATGATTGCCATAGGCATAGTCATTATCATGATATCTATTCCATGAAATCCTGAAGCGGGTGAGTAAGCATTGCTATACTTCATTGGAAAATTTCATTATTTGCTTCAACCACATGTGTTTTTTTTTTTGTTTTTTTTTCAATATCCGTTTTTCATATTAATTATTTATTGCCTAGAAAGGGGCAATCTTTGACCTTCAACCCGATGGGATTAATTTGAGATTCGCTCTAAAGCCAATTTTTATATATATTTTTTTATTATTTTGTAAATGCATTGACTCCCAGGCTTGGCATAAGTGCTAGGGTTTCGGCAAGGTCCTAGCACAGAGAAGATAACTCTTGAAGATTTTGTGCAGTAGAAAACCCTTTTTAGGTCGCTAAGTGAAGTTTGGCAATTCATGCTAAGTAAAACCCCTCGTAATGTTTATGCGGTATTTTAACCGATTATATGGGGTTTCATTGATGTATGTCTTCCAAGTTCTGATCAAGAAGTAATTTATAGAAGGACGCAGTTATATTATATCTAGCACCATATACTATTTTTTTTTGTTCCAAAAACGATTTTCCATTAATGTATAATAGACGATGTAGATATTCATTTTCTTAGAAAAATCATAATTTCTATTCGAAATGAAAGGAAATTACATTATGCATATGTTTGAAGCATTTCAAAAATAAAACCAAGAGATAAAACCTCTTAGTGGTAAAAAAAAAATCTTAAAGAAAATTAGGAGGTCCTAGTACTATACTGTAGCCTAGTTTTTTCTTTGGTCTTTAAAGTTTTGTTTTTATTGTGATATTTGCTATGGTGTAAGGCTTATGCTTCCTTTACATTTTCAATATGTATGTAATTTATATTTATATTTGTGTTAAAATTTCTGTGCTTGGCTTGCAAGTTAGGTAGAGTTGGAGTTGAAGCTAGGAACTTGGCCCTTAAGGCCCCGGTGCTTCAAGATGAAGCTCTGATACCATGTGTAATAACCTAATTTTAAATTAAGCCTAAAAATACTCATAAATTTAAACAAATAAAAATTACTTCTAATTAATTTATTTCATCCATCATATAAGTAACAAAAATTCATATAACAACATGCTAATAATTTTAAATAACCATTACATATTCATGAGAATGCGTACCTAAGAATACTTCTGTGTGATGCTAAATTCCCGACCTCTGAATGTCCTCCCTGCTGCTTTTCCATGTTGCTCTTCCCAGCGTGTTGCTTTGACCAAACTATGCCCCAAAACTGAGTTTTCCTCCCTACCAACTAGGAACAGAGCCTGTGTGGCTCCCTAGGTCCAGGATACCGTAAGGAATCCTGGCCCCCGTGCCCAAAACCCCCAGCAAACCGGTGCGCCCCCCCCGTATGATCCTTCCCAACTATAGAACTCAAACTCTGAACCAGCAAATCCAAGAGAACCCTCCAAAAAAAACAAAAAAATTCCCCCTTCTTCCGTAAGCCTCCTCCTCATATGCCTGCTTCCCCTTTCCTTATCCCCAAATTCATTGTCTTATCCGATTATCAATGCTCCTTATCTGATTATTAATGTTTTATCCTATTATTAATGGTCCTTATCCGATTATTAATGCTCATTATCCCCTCCGTATACATAATCCTTTAATTTAAACGATTAAATTTATTAACCCTTTTAAATTTAATACCCATGTCATTGAATGTAATAGGTAGTTAATTAATCAATTAATTAATCAAAATTATAACCGTTAATTAATTAATAAATATTTAATTAATATCATTATACCAATCTTTGTTTAGTTAATTCTAAGAAAAATTAATTACCTAATAAATTTTTACTTAATAATCCCTAAGTATATATTCAACTAGGGTTGTTACAGAAGATAACATGAAAATTAAGGGACATCAATTCTTAGCTTCAATAAGAGAACACGAAATTAAATAAATAGACTAAGACATTTAGCTAGAGAATAAGAGAGATGAAAAATAAACTTGAGAGTTTTAAAAGACTATTTCCATTACTAAAGAAGTAGTTTTTCTAATGCTAATAATCCCTCACTATGGATATAAAAGATTGGGACAATATATTATCTCATCTTATACACTTGGAAGATAAGGTCATCCAATTGGTGAATCAATAGGAGGTTAGGTTCACTTAGATGATGACTCAACTACAACAAAAGTTGGCAAAGAAGGAGAAGGAATTGGCAAAGATCAAAATATTTTTCCTACATCATAAGGAAGAAAAGACATCTCCTATTTCCACCACTAAAACTAGCAACATGACTGAGACAAGTATGGTAATTTCATCTTCCATAGACATTTCTCGAGATCATCTTGGTGGAGTTGAAAAACATACTAGAGGAATTGGATGAAAAGTGTTAACATATATGTTATATGATGGAAAAGGGTTAGGGAAAAGAAAACAAGTAATCCTAAACCCTAGTGTAGTTGAAAAAAGGGTGAAACATGAAGGCCTGAGTTCGAATGGGAGAGGGGAAAAGGCCACTGAATCCAAGATCACATTTGTTAAGGTAAATGACATGCTAGAGTTGGACCACTCATGAGAAGGAAGATAAGAAGAAAACAAAGGTTGTATCCCACTACAATGTTATCCTTTTTGTTGAGGAATACATAAGGGAAGTGATGAGAATAGTTTAAGGACTCGGCCTATATTTTCACTTAGATAGAGAAATGTGCAGATTAGCTAGAAGATGAAGAAGAATTGTTGGTATGCATCAGGTAAGGTATACATTATTTGTCATTGTTGCAATAAGAAAGTTCATAATTCGTTTATCTACTGGTAGAAATAAAATCATAAGTAATTATTTTGAGAGAAGCATGACATGTGCCACAAGCTATATTCCTTTCAAAGGAGGATTGGAAAGAAGAATTTTTAAAAACCACTTAGAATGAATTCCTTTTCAAAGAAAATAATTAAATACTAGTGTGATTCCTCTTGACCAAAATTTATATGTAATAAACTACCTTATCACTCTATTGAATAACTTGAAACAATACACAACCACCAATTTGTATAAACTTAATATATGTGGATGATGTACCAGTGATATGTACAACTTGTATGGCATGCATATGTCCCCAAAGATATCTCAGACACAACATACAATCCTCATATAGAAGAATAAACAACATACGACTTCAATAAATGTCACAGGCACTATATGAATGCTAGGTAATGATGCCAATAATGGTAAGGATTGAATTTTTTTGAATACAAGGAATAATAATAACAATGTGGTTGTAAATATGCAACAATTATATCACTATGATGACTGATATCATTCCCAATTGGATAAATGACTTGGATTCTCTAGTTTTTGGGTTTCATCAATTGATAATGGAGAATGGAATTTTGACTAAACTTAGACATATCTATAGTTGGGAATGGATTCTCACACCATCAAGAAAACACATGCAATGATAAAATATACGTAATTTCCTCCAATATCTCACATACTAAATCCAATGTATAATTCAACGTCAATTCTACACATATTGTACCATAAGAATTTGTTGAATGAAAATGTAAATTAGAATTCATCACAAAGTGATAACATCACAAACATAATTGACACAAATATTTTACCGTATAAATCCAAATGGGAAAACCAATGTTTAATGGTTTATCAATTACTTTCATTTCCACAATCTCTTGTTACAATGCAATTCATGACACTTTGTGAATACTCCCTTCATTGGTTGAAATACCCCTTTAGAGTGAAAGTACAAAATTAAATAGGAAGATATGGTGTAATGTGAAGGCCAATAGGCATGCCCTTTATTTTCCCAATTATTAGTTCTTCTCTCATATTAGTACATTTTATTTTTTCATTTATTTCCCTTTTTATTCTCTCTTTGTCTTGTTTACTTTTACATTTGCATTGTATTTAATAGTTTATCTAACCTTCATTAATCACATAATTACACTTGTATGTATTTAGTCTTACAACCATTAACTTTTTTTGGATACATTTTGGATCATATTATAAGCACATGTTTTCTAGCTAGAGAAATACTATTTAATAAACTCTTTAAGATCAATATAGATGATGGTGTGAGCTCAACACTTCTATTTCTACTACCATTGTTTACATAAGTAATTTTAAGGAATGCCCTTATTTACATCATCGCACTCCCTTCCCTTGAACAACTCTCTCAACATCAAAAAATTACATTCACAACCATGGATGGAATGAGATTTTTCTTCAACATATCTAATGATATTATTGGGTCTCATCATTCACTATGATGGAAATTGCTTAAGATTAAAGCTATGTTATGATGGTTGAGATCAATGTTCATATAGTAATAAGTAAAAAAATTATAAAACAAACAATGATATTATAAATCTCCAATCATTTTTAGTAGCATGAGTGAATTATAACATCTAAGGATTATAAGTAATTATGAGCCAAATATATAATATTTTTTCTAAATAGTAATGTCACACAACTGACCCCAAAGTAGCCTTTTAAGGGATGGGGTATACATTGTTTTCCTTCCTATACCTTCTCTCAGTTTATCAAATAGGGGAACCATTTCTTTCTTCTCTCTGATATCTTTACAACGACTATAAAATCATCCAAAACTGAGCTTCGAGTCAAAATTTATGGCTGCCTGAACTTCTCAAGGTATCGTTGGTCAAAGGCCATGTCGCACCCACATTGCTCCACCTCATTCGTACCACCCCACCTGGAACTGACGTGACCTCAGTCTTCATCCTCTAGCGATGACATAGCCACTGGAGGGTAGGTTGCAAGGGATATCTCCCAGGTCTTCATGGGTAACAAGCCTTCACCCCCTTTGATATTATTGTAAAAGTATTCAAACTTCCTAAGAGTTCCGAAGTCTGAAGGACTCTTTCCACTATGGTGTTGGAAAACTGAGAGGAGGGGGTGAATCAGTTGTTACTATGCTTAAACAATTATGCCCATTTTAAACTTTTTACAGAACACCAATGAAGATCACAATAATGTAGGGAAGTAAGCAACAAAATATTCAACATCAATCACACACATTAAATATACAGAGACAATATTCCTTGAGGAAACCCATAAAGGGAATAACCTCTTCTTCTTGATATGATAAATAATCTTTATTTTCTGTACATTATCATTATTATGAGCTCCAACTCCTCTTGAGGCTACAAACTCTATTTTACAAGCACCAACTTGCTAAGAGCATGCAGAGACCGTACTTAATTAAATACAAAATTTAATACAATTTAACATATAATTCTCTTCTCATATGCAAATTATTCATTCACTTCATATAAGCATAAATATTCTGCAGAAATTAAAATCTATCTACAGCATGAAAATAACTCAACAATTCATAATAAAATACCTGCTTCACTGCACCACTATTCTTCCCTTCATGTTGTTCACTACCTCTCGACCTTCCCACAACACAGATGACAAGAGAATCAACATATCTTCTTTGTTCTATCTGTTTTTCTCACGTCAAGTCCTCTGCCTAATCATCATGGCCACTCTTCATCTTCTCTGGCAGTTATGCTGAGTGTGTTTATCATCATTGGGCATTATATTGAGATTTCATAGCTTATCTAGCTATTGAAACTCTTCGTCTTCTCTATTAGTTACAACCAGTCAATTATGGCTTCTTTGGATTCTAATCCCCTTCCTTCACGTGACCACTGGTTGTGACGATATTCCTAGGATTAACAAGCACTTGAGTGCTTATCAATTCAATGGTCATGATTCAATCTCCTGAAATGGATGATTGTTTCAACTTTTCCATTTCTCCCTTCGAAACTTTTGGGTTTCAAACATTTCAAAACTTTTGAATCAGAATTCCCGAACAGATCGAACAATTTACATTTATTTCGTGCAAACAAATAAATCGACATATTTGATTATTACAAGGCTTAATTTGACAACCAGGACTTAATCAACTGTTGATATGGATGGCCACCTTTCACTCTGGGTCTTCGGCTATTTTACTTATGCTATCCTTCCACTATATCTTGATCAATGGTTGAGAGTGCACCCGTCATCATATTGATGGTCGATATCTCCTTCGGCTCTCTGGACTTCAGATATTTCAGTTTACACTATCCTTCCACTAGAGTAGATCGACAGATGAGAATGCTCTCGAAGTTATCTTTCATATCAGACATCTCATGTCCACTTTGGGACTTTGACATTCGGCACATTGGAGTTTTTGTCATTTGCTAGTGGTGAAACTCCCGAAGTAATTATTCTGGAGTGACATAACTTATTGACGTCACGTGTGGACATGGCACGAGCTAGTTTCCTCTTGATAGATATCATCATTTGATTATACCATGTGTATTTGTTGACCTGGTATTTTGACGTGATCTTCCATATGTCTTTGCTAACGTGGTTTGCCACATGTCCATGCTGACGTGGTCTTCCACGGTTCCTTGTTGACATGGTCTGTTGACGTAGATCTCCCTGATCTAACAATCATCGTATGTTCCCCGGATCCAATGGTCCTTATTCATTTCATATTTCTGGGCATCAGGTCTTTCAAATCTCAAACTTTCTGGAGCATAACCTCCTTGCATATTTACATTCAAAGTGAATCTTTATCGTTGATCAGGATCTTCGATCGATGGCTTGATCTTTCTATTATGCATCTCTTCTTGCTTATCTTGTCCTTCGATTCAGAATGATCTGACGGCTGACGAGAATTTAGATGATCAAATTCTCAACCTTTTTAGCTTATCGTGTCCTTAAACTAAAATTTGATCCAACGTTTGTGAAGACACTCGAAGAAGATCAACAGTCGATGATGATTTTGGAACCACAACTTGTGAGTGATTTAACTCGACACCCAAAATCCGCAACTTGAAGATGTATGTTGTTGGTGAGTCAACCACAATCATCGATCTTCAAAGATATAAGATTAGATAGTCTTGACTAATTGTGGGTTTTGAACTAGCACGATATTTAATTCTCCTTTCAATCTCCGCAGTCTATCCCTGTCGTTGATCTGGGGATTTCACATCCGATGGTCACAACTCAATCTGACTTAAACTGATCTCTTGTTGGATCAACCACATTTGTCAATCTCGAAGTCTATGAGATATGACAATCTAGACCAATTGGGAGATTAGAAATGGCGATTTATTTAATTCTTCTTTATCTCCCCACAATTTATCCATGCCATTGAGCTGGCTTGCAGATCTTGTTATCACCATCACGATCCTGCTTCAAATCTAAATTTAAATTTAGTAGGTGAGTAAATCATTGTAGAGACATGGCGTTATTTGGGGGTTTGGGTCATACGTGGAGGTAATATGGAAAAATATGGCGGAAGGGCGAAGGAAGGAGTCTTACAGACTGTTTATCTCTAAACAACCCAGATCGATGGTTGAGGCCTGTATCGGGCGATGAACTAGAACATAATTTAAGTATACGAGGGGGGACCGAGGAAAAACATTGTGGTTTTAAAAGTGGACGTGTGGTGCCTCTAGAGATACATCGAGGCGAAGGGCGGTCTGCATAAAACCATTTTCGCAAAATCCTCAATGTCACATGTTCCAACACCTCAAATCAACAATTCATGTAGGGGAAAGTGACAGTTGGTCAAATCAACGCATGCCACTCGTTCAGGCACTTCACAACTCTATGATGTCAGGTGAACGATATCGGATAACAAACTCAATCATTTGAAATGAATTGGATAAGCATGGTAAACTAATGTACCTGTAAATCATCTTGACAGTGATTCATGACTAGAACTCTATAACTACTGATTCTCAAGTATGGAGGCATCATCTCATCCATAAGTAGAGTAACCTCCAAATTGGTCGACTCTCTGATTTCTATAGGAACATATTAGTGCCCATGAAAGTGGGATACATGGACAAAGTCAATCAATCCATATATAGTGAAGCAGGTCATTCAAGTAACAGGGAAGGTTTATCTATGAGTAAAAAGGAAAGGGTGATTGCACGTATACTAGCAACCAAATTCCATATGGAACCTTCTATAGACCCATAATTATAAGTCAGGCTAAATCTCATCACGAGGGACTTAATCATCAATAGACAAACTATGAAAAATAAACAGAGCCAATGACAGAAGACATAAACCATAGCCGAAACGACTGAAAGCATTAGGGAGAATCAACTGGTCTTGTTGGACACTCTAAAAGAAGAGATCGCTAAGATGAAATGAATTCTCAGGTGGGAATAAGTACATCCTAGTATATTTTGGACATATGGAGATCAAATAAAGGGGCCCAGATATGAAAGACCTATTCCTAACGATCCCTTTAAAATAGGATAACTGTTATTACAAATCATTCCTTTTTTGTAACTTATCTCTAATTTTAGAATTACGGGGAAGTCAAAATGTTTTGAATTCCATGAGAAATTCCTCTATATATGTATTATATTGAGGATATATAAGGCATGAATAAAAGAGGATCCTTCCCTCTATGTAGGAAGCCTTTGTAAATTTTGGGGGCTAGAATGAATATATAAATGCAAAGGAAGATTTTGGACTGTTTACGAAAATATTCTAACTGGTTGTGATATGAGTCTTATGTTCTTTCATAGTATGTGATTCAAGTTATCCTATATTTCATTTTTCTCTTTCATTTTTCTAAATTGGAGAATTAGAGGCCCAAAATTCATCATTTGATGCTCTTGGTTTAGCAATTTAGACTATGTTTATCTCTTCTTAACCAATTCAGAATTCATTCCTGTAATTCTCTGATGTCATTATGTGTTTCTTTTTCTTCTGATTCCATGCTAATTTTCAAATATAAACTTAGAATCATTGCCTCATTTATCTCGTTCCTCTTAATAGTTCTCATGTCTTGACAATGCATTGTTCATTCCAGACTCCATAGCCCAAATGTCATCTTCATTTCTCCATTTATTTTATTAAAAAACCCCAACACAAACCAAATCTAGCCACCGATTTCCATAGCTATATCAAGTGACATGAGAAAGCCCTCACTGATATGAAAAGGCTAGTGCCTCAACTCTAAAGCTGGTTGAAACAGTTACCTCTGTCGTTTCTCTATTCAACCAGACAAAATTTACAGAGTGCTAACTTTCTGGCGCCACTGCTGGGGATGAAATTAAAAAAATTTCCCTGGGAAAGAATGACATTGGTTGAGTCCTAAGGTCTGAGACAAATAGACACTGAGCCACATGTTAGTTGTATTCCTACTCTGGCAACTCCACGCATCAAAAAATAAGTTTGAAGGTGATTCCATTGGTAGAAGAATCCAGAAAATTTCAATTTTCACTGGCGACTCCACTCTCAATGCAGAATCCAGATCCCAAAATGTTATTGGTGACTTCACTCAAATTTCAAATGCAGTTCATAGAATCCAATGGAATATGAGATACCTTAACAAAGGTATGAAAAGGAATCATAGAAGAAAACAGGTACTTAAAATGGGATCTCCTCCAAAGAATTTCACTATTTGTTATAAGTTACCTCTGCTCCTTCCTTGAATATGCAAAACAATATTTTTTTTACCTACTACATTCCAATGATGATCTTGAGAATTCCAATGATGATCTTCAAAAACTTGAAATTGTATATCCTCCTCTTAAAGTTGTACATGCATATCCTCACTGTTTCACTGATTTTGATAAAAAAATTCCATCTGGGCCATGTAATGACTATAACCAAGTTGATGAGCCTCATGAAACCAAAGCTGATATCTCACCTCTTGTACTTGATCCAACATCCTCCAAGACTTAGCATCGATACAGACCCTTAGAATTACCTCAAGTCCTTCATGATTTTCCTCTTGAGCACTACAAATACCTGCCTGTGTTTGATGGGGAACGTGATGTCATCTCAGCTGAAAAAGACATCTAAGGGTTTCAACATTTTATAGAGTTGTTTGAGATTGACCATGATGATGTTTGTATGAGGGCCTTCTCTCAATCCTTGAAAGGGGACACCAAAGACTGGTTTAGACATTTGCATCCAGATACAATTGGCTCATGGGAGGAATTGAAGAATGTTTTTTTTAAGTTTTTGAGGAAGAAGAAATATTTGGAGATACAACTTGCAAATTTCTATGCCTTGGAATGGAAGAACAATGAAACTATCTCTATATTCAGTAGAAGTTTTTCTAGTATTTACTACAAATTTCCTAAAGAGATTCAACCAACTGAAGTTGTTTCCATGCTCCATTATAAAAAAACTCTTCATCCATATTTGTCTTTCCTCTGGATGGAAAGAAGACCTAAGTCCTTACAACAAATGTTTAATGATGACCAGGATATTCAACACAACATCTAGGCATGTAAACAGATCCAAAATGAGGGGTTGGATGCTCAAGAACATGAAAGTGAATATGAACAGAAAAACGTTTATAGAATTGACAATATCATGGGTCCTCTTGAAGTTTAAAATGCTTATGATTGTGCTAAAAATTATATTCCACTTGTTAAAAGAAGAGGTGTTGTTTTATCTTGTGATCCATCCCATGATAAGTAGGGGACTAATTATATTATATATTCTTTTGTAGATAGTCAAGAGGATGAGTTTGCAAATCAGTTTGTTGAAGAACACATCAATGTTCTAAGTCTGGTCTTGTTAGACGACATTGCATTTGATGTTGATTTTCCTGTATATGAAAAATACGAGGATGATCATGATGTTGAAGACTTTGTTTTTCACCAGTACAGTGAGGAGAAAAGTATTAAATTAGCTGAAGAAAATTCTCTACCCTTGTGCTTTACTACATTCAAATTGTTGAAAGAGAATTATCAGATCATTGTTGAGGAAAACAAATTTTTGTTGATGCAAAGTCACACCAAACCAATGAAACATATTGACAAGATATTGGAGAACTGTTGTGACATCCCTGAAAAATAAATATTTTTATTTTTATGTGCTGGAAATTTATTTTCGTTTTTGGTAAATTCGAATCTGGAAAATTTTTGCCATTTATGGAAATTTCAAATTTTGAATTTAATAATTGTATTTAATTATTGTGACTATTGGGAAGAGATCTTCTTGGACCCAACTAACTATTTGACTATGACACTTGTATCACAACAGAATAATTATATTAATTGTAGGAAGACAAATGGAACAACCATGTTAAAATCAACTAACCATGACTCCATGAGTGGGGAACAAGTTGGAACTGCCTCTCGGCTGATGATTACAAGTGGAAAATCAGATATTTGGCCACTGGCATCCCCTGAAATCAAGGATTAAGAAAAGATGTGAAAATCCCCAAAGGAGGGAAGAGACCTGGGCAAAATGGATAAATAACATATGCGAGGAGGTAGGATGCTGCCAAGTATGTTGGGAAAGGATTACCGAGCTCTCTTGTTGTTATGAACATTGCAGATTGAGTGTGAGGCAAGAGGAGTCTGTTGAAACCAAATTGTTTTGTTGTTATGAACACTGTTGAGTAAGTGTGAGGCAAGAGGTGAACTGTCTGAATTGAAGGACATTGTTGAGGAGGAGTTTCCAAGTTCTCCCTCATGGATTCATGGTAAATCTAGGGGGTGAATCCGAAAAGTGACTTTGGCTACCCTATTATACGGTTGGGAGAAACGTGGTTGTTCCCTTTGTCTTCCTACGGATTGGATTCAGATATGTTGATCTACCCCCTCTCTATTATGAATGACTATGTTTTTATTTCGATGTCTTATTAAATCCGAACTGGAATGATGTTCACTCTCTATATGAGTGATTTTTCTGAGGCATTGTATTGATTAAATTGGAACTGTAATGTTTTTCCATTTCTGTTTGTTATGGGGAATATATGTGAAGAACATTTGTAATTATATTTCTATGGAAAGAGGAGATTAATGACAAAGAGGCAGATCCTCTTTGTAGATAAACCCCCAGGAAACCAAAACTCAGATCCCTCGGAACATCTTTATTAATGACCAATCTCTGATGGAATGATATTCTTAACTATCTATTTACATAGATGCACAGATCTAGTACTATTGACGTTTAATGCATTGATTTAAAAGAGGCTCTAAGTGGATATTATAGAATTTACCCTATATAGATAATTTTATCCTTTGTGCCCCTCTGTGAGTGTAAATTTCCTAAGTCCTTAGGCGTTCGGAATTCTGTGAAGTAAAAGTATATCATATCCTTCTACACCCTCAGTCTCCCAGAAACAAAAGTAAGATTTCTCCCAGAAAATGAAATTTGAGAGTACCCGCAAAGGTTAAAGACCGAGTGATGAAAATAGTGTGAAGAGTTACAGTAGGAGCTCTCTCTCCCTTTGCGTTTGTTTTATTTTGTTAACTTTTTTTCGACAGGAACTTAGTCCAACTTCCCTTTCACCTTTCAGAGGTTCGTGTATATTGATGTATGGATTCTGAACTCATGAAGTTCTGAACCCTGAAACCCCAAAGCTTCCACTTTTCACATTTTGGAGGTTGGTTACATGAGAGGTTTGGGGCATTTGAACTCATGAATTTCCGAACCACGAAACCCTGAAATCTGGGTCCCACCTTTTCGAAACTTCGAGAAATGTGTAGTGATGTTGTTTGACATTTGAAACCCTAAAACCCTGAGTTCCAAAATCCTGAAAATACGGGTCCGACCTTTACCTTTTCAAAACTTCGTTAAAGGTTTTGTGTTGTTGTTTGACATTTGAAACCCCGAAACCCCGAATTCTAAAATCCTGAAATACGGGTCCCACCTTTACCTTTTTGAAACTTCGAGAAATGTTTTGTGTTGTTGCTTGGCATTTGAAACCCGAAACCCCGAATTTCCAAAATCCCAAAATACGGATCTCACCTTACCTTTTCGGAATTTCGGGAATTGTTGTGTATTGATGATCGACTGTTGTACTCACGAAATCCCGAACTCTGAAATCCTGAAGTGTTGGTCACTCCTCGCGATTTTGGGAGTGGTTGTGTGTTTATATTTGACTGTTAAACTCGCAAAGTTCTGAACCCTGAAACCCCGATGGGCGGGTCCCACTTTCCTTTTTCACCTTTCGGGAGTTGTGGTGTGTGGATCCCGAACCCCAAAATCCCGATACGCTGGACACTTTTCTCAAGTTTGTATATATTGTTGTTTGGGTACTTGAACTCACGAAGTCCCAAACCCTGAAACCCTGATGGGCGGGTCCCACTTTCCTTTTTCACCTTTCGGAGGTTGTGGTGTGTTAATGTTTGACACTTTCAAACATGAAATCCTGAAACCCGAAACCCTGAAGTACCGAGTCCACAGTCTTCTCGCTTTCTCTCTTTTTTGGAAAACAACGTGGCCCCTTTGTTTCATTTTGTGTTCGACACTTATAATCGCTGAAACCCGATTGACCTCGGTTATGTTTCACAAACTGTAGAAACCTAGAAGAAAGTTATTGCTATGGGAACCACTCTAATAATGTAATGAATGGACTAGTAAAAGAACGTTGGAGAGTCTTCATCCTAGATAGAGGTATAGAAGTAACAAACTGTTTTACAAGTAGATTGAATTGCAAACAGAGGGTAATTTTTTTATGTAGGGTTTTGGTCATAAAACCCCAAAGTTTCTTGTATTGTTAAGACTGTGGTAGTGTTATAGGTACTAGCAGATA
The DNA here is from genome assembly GCA_009831015.1 of Picea engelmannii. Lineage (NCBI taxonomy): Eukaryota > Viridiplantae > Streptophyta > Pinopsida > Pinales > Pinaceae > Picea > Picea engelmannii. The sequence continues at coordinate 131,388 of ML799092.1, read as the reverse complement.
AGAGAGTAATTATAATTTTTAGGATCTTAATTAAACATTGAAGTGATGAGTAAATACTCATTATATCGTCGATTAGAAAACTTAATTTGAATGGTAACGACAGTCGATGATAGTAAGGAATCTAACAAACCTTCAGACTCAAGCCTTCTAACAGACAACTTACTTGCTTGAGATCTCGAAACCTTTCAAGGATACAAATATTTTTTTATTTTTTTTGGGTGATTTTTGAGGTACATTGCAACTCTTCTCAAACACTTGATGACCTTGTTCTTTTTTTTTAGGAATACCTTGTAAATTTAGAAATACAGTCATTGGTCGAAGACAAAACTTAAAGTGAGCATGTCCAAAAACCCAAAGAGATGGAAAAATGTACCTATGATGATACTGGAAAAAATGAAGAAGGTTTTGAATCAGGTAACATAACCTTGCCATTGTGTTTTCCCTCATTCAAATTATTAAAACAAAATGTTTGTAGCGTTTCAATTCAGAGAACATTCAATAGAGAGAAAATCATAAAATTTCAGAAAAAATAGAGAGTTCTGGCTATATTCACAGTAGCAATGTTTTACATGAAAAGGTTTTCATCATTGAAGAACACAAACTACACTCACATGCATTGCAAGATCATTACTTGGAAGGGTATTTCAATTCAGAATTCCAATTTGTTCTTAACCATCAGATTAAAGAAGAAGCGGATCAAGAAATTTTTATCGAAGGTCTTTTCCTTTCTCCTAGAACTAATGCATATGTTCAACAATATTACCAGCAAGACAAGGTATTTCAAGGTTGTCTTTCTTCCCCTGAAAATGACATAGGGATCCTATTTCTGAACAACCTAGATATGGATGAAGATTTTGAAATTTCACCTATGAAAAATCCGAACAACAAGGAAACCCTTATGGAGGAATCTTTCTCTTCTGTCATGATTCCTGAAAAGGAATCATTATTTTATATGATTCATGATCCCTAGACACATTATATGGGAAAGGTTTACGATCAGAATCTACCAATAACAATGAATTACAACGAATCAATGTATGTAGCAGATATGAATATTTTTACAACAGATGATGTTCTCCAGCCATGGTTGCTTTATGACTCAGGAAATCCCTACTACCATACTTCTCAAAAACTCTGTCAATTTTTTAGAAGTAAACAAGTTGAATCACCTGAAAACAAAAATGAAGTGGAAGGAATGAAACACGATGATTGTTTTATGCATATTTTAGAAGATCCATTTGCAATCCTATTAGAGGAAATAAACAGTCCAAATGTTTTAAATTTTTTGAGAATTATGGATGAATTTTTTAATGAATCATTAGTCAACAGGATTTGGAGCAATCTTGTGTAAAGTAAACAGACATTGGATAAAATGCTTTCATGGTTGCATTGGCATTTTGATTTCACTTGATTGGCAGTTCATTTCAGTAGTTAGAGTAGATAGGAGTGTGCAAATAAGCTTGTTGGTCAAGAATGATTTTTTTTTCTTGGATTCCCAATAGTGTGTACACTCATATTTTAGTGTTGCATTTAGTATTCTATATATAGTTGAGAGCAATTTGCAAATTCTGGTTTTTAAATTTTACGTTCAATCTCCAAGACATAACAGAATACACGCACATGTTTTGAGGGCATCCCAATGAAGAAGAAACTAGGTCTAGAATTCTTTGCTACCTCACAGGGAGGATAGCATCCCCGATTGGAGCCTATGTTATCACCATGACGATCTTGCCTCAAATCTACATTTAAATTTAGCAAGTGACTAAATCAGTGTAGAGACATGGCGTTATTTGGGGTTTCGGGTTGTACGTGGCGGTAATATGGAAAAATATGGTGGAAGAGAGAAGGAAGGAGTCTTAGAGACCGTTGATATAGAAACAACCCATATCGACGGTTGAGGCCCGTATGGGGCAATGAACTAGCATGGAATTTAACTATGCGAGGGTGGACCAGGAAAAACCATTGTGGTTTTAAAAGTGGACATGTAGCGCCTCCAGAGATACATCGGGGTGAAAGATGGTATGCCTAAAACAATTTTCGCAAAATCCTTGATGTCACATGTTCCAACACATCAAATCAATGATTTGAGTAGGGGAAATCGATAGTTGGTCAAATCACCACACGTCACTCATTCAGGTACTTCACGATCATATGATTTCAGGTGAACGTTGTCAGATAAAAAACTCAATTAATTGAAATGGATTGGTTGAGTGTGGTAAGCCAATGTACCTACAAATCATCATGTCAGTGATTCATGATTGGAACTCTATAACTATTGATTCTCAAGTATGGAGACATCATCTCATTCATAAGAAGAGTAATCTCCAAATTGGTTGACTCTCTGATTTCTGTAGGAATATCTTAGTATCCATGAAAGTGGGATACATGGACAAAGTCAATCAAGCCATATCCAGTGAAACAAGTCAGTCAAGTAACAGGGCAGTTTTATCTATGAGTAAGAAGGAAAGGGTGATTGCACGTATACTAGCAACCAAATTCCATATGGAACATGCTACAGACCCAGAATTAGAAGGAAAGATAAATCCCATCATGAGGGACCTAATCATCAACAGACAAGCTATGAAAAAGAAATAGATCAAATGATAGAAGACACAAACCATAGCCGAAATGGCTGGAAGCATTTGGAAGAATCAACTGGTCTAGTTGTACACTCTAAAGGAGGAGATCGCTAAGTTGAAATGAATTCTCAGGTGGGAATAATTACATCCTAGCATATTTTGGACAAATGGGGGTCGAAGAAAGGGGCCCAGATATGACATACCTATTCCTAACGATCCCTTTAAAATAGGATAACTGTTATTACAAATCATTCATTTTTTGTAACTTATCTCTAGTTTTAGAATTATGGGGAAGTCTGAACGTTTTGAATTCCACGAGAAATTCCTATATATATGTATTATCTTGAGGATATAGAAGGAATGAAGAAAAGAGGAGCCTACCCTGTGTGCAGGAAGAATTTGTAAATTTTTGGGGCTAGAATGAATATATAAATGAAAAGGAAGATTTTGGATTGTTTACGAAAAGATTCTAACTGGTTGTAATACTAGTCTTGTGTTCTTTGATAGTATGTGATTCTTGTTATCCTATATTTCATTTTCCGCTTTCATCTGTCTAAATTGGAGAATTAGAGGCCCATAATTCATTATTTGATGCTCTTGGCTTAGCAATTTAGTCTATTTTTATCTCTTCTTAACCAATTCAAAATTCATTCCTGTAATTCTTTGATGTAGTTATGTGTTTATTTTTCTTCAGATGTCATGCTAATTATCAAATATAAACTCAGACACACTACCTCATTTAGCATGTTCATCTTAGTAGTTCTCATGTTATGACAATGCAGTGTTCATTCCAGACTCCATATCCAAAATGTCATCTTCATTTTCCATTTATTTTATTAAAAACCTCCAACACAAACCAAATATATTTTCCATTTATTTTATTAAAAACCTCCAACACAAACCAAATATAGCCACCAAGTGATAAAATAACAAACATAATTGACACAAATATTTTACCCTATAAATCAAAATGGGAAAACCAATGTTGAATGGTTTATCAATTTCTTTCATTTCCACAATCTCTTGTTACAATTCAATTCATGACACTTTATGCATACTCCCTTCCTTACTCGAAATACCCCTTTAGAGTGAAAGTAAAAAAATAAATAGGAAGAAATGGTGTAATGAGAAGACCAATAGGCATGCCCTTTCTTTTCCCAATTATTAGTTCTTCTCTCCTATTAGTACATTTTTATTTTTTCTTTTATTTTTCTTTTTATTCTCTCTTTGTCTCGTTTACTTTTACATTTTCATTGTATTTAATAATTTATATAACCTTCATTAATCACATAATTACATTTTTATATATTTGGTCTTACAACCATTAACTTATTTTTGATATATTTTGGATCATATTATAAGCCCATGCTATTATAAGGCCATGCTTTCTAACTAAAGAAATACTATTTAATAGACACTTTAAACTTAATACAAATGATGGTGTGAACTCAACACTTCTATTTCTACTACCAACGAACTAACACATACGAAAACGAATCTAATAATAGAACATTAACCAATTGACTGACTGTGAACCGGCACACCCACACAATTTCAAATAAACGTACAGAAACCATATTAACCAGATAGCCTCACTACTACATTTTTTCACCGACCCGTGCTTTTAGAAAGACCGACACTCCCACTTTCTAAACCTCTGCTATTCAAAAAGACCGGAATCTTAGCGTATTAATTTACAAGTGCCAAATAGTTTTTACCATTTTATAAAAATTCCGCTTACAACGTCAATACCGAAAATGGCAATTGTGTATTTGGCATGTCGTTGTAATGATTACAATAACTACATGTCAGAAAAAAGTCAGAAAATATTCCATGCTATGCCATCATCTTAAGAATAACCAACGGTTATATTTGAGCAGCACGCCAATCATTTTCATAATATATACAAACTTTATAATATATTTATAAATATTTAAATTAAAAAGTTGCCATAAACGCATAATATTTAATAATCATTTACATCTTTTATAATGATGCCATGATAGATTTTTAGAATTAATAATTATTAAATGTTTATTATTAAAATGGATGTGTATTAAAATTTAAAAGATATGGATTTTTAGAATTAATAATAATCAAATATTTAATAAACATTAAATATTTGTTATTATATGGATGTCTATTAAAAAATAATTGTTTTATAATTTAAAAAAATATTTTTTCATTATTTTTAAAAGTATTTTTTTGGTTGTGATTTTTTTATTTCCATATATAACTTATGTGAGTGTATTAAAGATTATTTTGTAAGTCTAATGATTAAAAACAAGTGTTAGATTTTAGCAATCAAAATTTTAAGTGGAGAGGATCCTTTATCTCATGAAAAATAAATTATTATTATTATTATTATTATTATTATTCTGTAGGTGCCTTAAAAATGACTCAATAATGGGTAGAGATATCCTTAAAAAAACTCCAAAGGGACACACAAGCTAGATGGTATGCCACAAATAAAATATAAAAATAGGAACTCGGAAAAAACCAGGTTCAATAAATCTCGCTATGGAAATAACCCCAAAAAAGAAATCCCAACAAAACCCCTCGTGGCCCGATGGACCAGGCCAGAGTAGTATGAAGACCCTCACATCAACAGAACCAAATAGCTACATCATCTTTGAAGACTTCGACCAATAAAAACACCAGTGAAAGAGATGACTAGAAGTTGCATGCCCTCTCAAAGGACCTCAAAGTTTCAGGCACCAACACCGCACACCCAAATATATGACCTAAAAGCTCTAGAAAACCCCCCACTAGATAGGAGGAAAAAATCATCAACAACCACCAAAAGAAGTCAGATCTGAGCATACATCAAACACTGAACAAACCAATGAAAACAGAGAGAGGAACTGCAACCCAGGAGAGGTACAAAGAGAAATATCCAAGACCCAAACCTAGATCTGTGCACTTACATAGGTTGATTTGCAACATGAAGAAGAAAAATAAACTACAGAAGGAAAACCCCTAGAGACCCTTGCCGAGAGGAGGAAAACATGAAAACATCCAAAGAGAACCCAAATGTGGGATGTACTAGGTCTAAGTGGCATACAAACCTCTCAATAATAAGACAATGTCCAAAAACTCCAATCCATGTCGTTAAAAGTATGAAAATTGGCACTAAAACTTTGAAACCAAGAACATGAAGCCCATGGTATGCATCAAACCCTTACAACAACCATGAAACTAGAGAGGGAGGTCAAATGGACACAACACATACGCTTGCAGGAAAATAAAGGATGCCTCTCGGAGAAAATTCCAATGGAACAGAGGTAGGACTGAGACGACCAAGAAGATGAAGGTTGTGAGCATGGTAAATAACACCACCACCTAAAAGAATACCATATCTGGGAAATAAAAACTTGATCTAAGCAATACGAGAGATATGGGGTGATATAACTACATCACCACGAGGACCGCACAACAAACGACGAACCATGACCACCATAAAAAATTCATCTCTTCTAGAATAGAGAGCCTGACCCGCACAAACAGTAGCCTTAGATCAAAAAATCCCCGTAGAAAAAATCCCTGAGAAAGATGTCGTAGCATGGAATAATAGATGTGGAGATGGTGGCTTCAATGGTGAAGGTGATCATCGAGCAATCTCTAATCTTAGAGACATATTTCAAACTCTACGTGCGGACCCTGGAAAGAAAAAACAAAGCGAGGGGTCATCAGCACTCCGCGTGCGGACCTCAGGAAAGAAAACAAAGCGAGGGGTTTGCGGATAGAGAAACCCTAGCCGCAGACCAATCTCTCTCCAATACACATTCCAAATTTAATAGGAATTACTTTCAAAATATTATTTTTAATGTATATGTTTTTTGAGTGGGCCTAATGGTTCTAAACATGTGTTTCCTCTTAAGGGGTAGGTTATACCTCCTTAGACTTTACCAGTCAAAAATAATTTATTATTAATAATAATAATTATTCAACATTGATTTTATTTATGTTTAGTTATTTGTAATACATCTTATTGGAGATTGATCATCATGATCATCATTATTTATGAAAATTAATGCATATGTATATATATTTAATTATCTTATTATTATTATTTATGAAAATTAATGTATATCTACCTATGTATAGTTATTATTTATATTAGTATAGAATCATTTATATGAGTGTATTAAAATTTATTTTATGAAATTTAATTTTAATTTTATTTTATTTTTTATAAAATACTATTTTTATTATATATTGATTTTATTTATAATTATTTATTCGTAATATTCTTTTCATATTATTGCTTATATATATATATATATATATATATATATATATATATATATATATATATATTACATTTATATTTTTATATATGTTTCACATTACTAAACTATAATAATAATAATAATAATAATAATTTACTCAACAATTTCAATTGTAAATTCTATTAAGGTATACATACCCTACCCCCTCTTGATTTATCCAATAACAAAATTGGTGAATCCACTGAGGAACAGATTGTTTCCTAGTTAGTCTAGTTTCCCTTTCTTTCATTTCTTGTTTTCTGGTCTTTGATTCTGTGGGAGATCCATCCAGGCTCTCTGTATTTGAAAGTTCACTCAAATTTATCCATTTTTCAAATTTTTGCTTGTTTACAGGCATTCTCGCACTGTACCCTTTAGTGGCATGCGAGAATCATTGATGTTCGCACCCTGCTGCTAGGTTCAGTGTGAACTTCTCGCACCCTACCAATGTCTAGCCTGCGAGAATACCTAATTCTCACATTGTAATATATTGCTAGGCTGTGAACTTGTTTGTAAACTTTTTGGATTGGGCATTGTCATATTTTGATACCCAGTTTTTCTTTGATCAGCTGGATTGAACTTTTGGACCCTATATTGATCTGTTTACAGTCTGCTTGACATCCTTTGAGTTGCTTTTAGCCATCTTTTCTTTGTTTGGTTTTGAAGGATTAGTCTCTTGCTTTGAGTGTCTATCAATTACAAAGAATGTGTTTTCTTTAGAATTGTTTGGGGAAAGATCGGATTTCTTCTTAATAGTTCGCTTTAAAAGAAAACTTTTAGTTTGGGTTTCTTTGTTTTAAGAAAGTTCATTATTGCTTTTAGTGAAATTTTTGAAAAAAAAAGATTTAATTTCTTGCTTTATATTAGATTGGGGGCATCCTTGCATTTGAATTAGCGAAATTGCATGATTCTTGGCATTTTTTGATCTTAAATTATGAAAAAAATTCCCCCTCATGGCTGGGGGGGGCATGAATCATGCATTGGTGTTCAGTACCTTTTTCTCATTTCTTGAGAATATTGATATTGATGAGTTTTAATATTTTGGGACATTGTGCATATGGGAATGATAAATGTTTTCTCCTTTTCGTACCATAGCTTTCATCGAAATGAAAAGATTGCATCTTCATATCTTTGCATAATTTTTGAGTCGGTCAAAACACCATATTATCTACGACATCTTCCTTTTGAGTAACAACAACCTTCAAAATAAAGCACTTATAAAAATGGATTAGACATTTTTATCTTTTCTGGTAGAAAACCTACATTAGATTAGTTGTAGGGCTTTGGAATAGGTGTGAAAGATAACTTTCCAAAGCTGCAAACAAACATAGTATCTTGTGATAGGGAGAGTTAAATCCACTTACTACATCTTGTCCTGGGAAGACCTTCTCACACAAGGGTCAATCACGAGGTCGCATTGAGACTGGCAGAGTTACTCACCCTACTTTGTTGGTCTTGGTGTAGAGGTTGCGCATATTATGGGGGTCACTTGAGAGGTATACCCACAATGATGAGTGGAATCCTTTCGAGTTAATTTCGGGCTAGATACCCTGCCCTTGCACATGGATCGAACTATCGACTGTTTCCCCAGGCATCACTGTAGTGATTGGTAACTTTAGTGGCCTATCTCTTTAGGGTATTTACACAAGGTGACTGTGGAGGGGCAAGTCTTCAAGGTACCTGGAATTGACATTGGCCAAACTCACTTGGGCTCCTTGGAGGGTATACCCACGATTATGTGTGGGAGCTTGCACCAGGGTGTAAGTCCATTAAGCAAGTCGTCAATGTAATTTTTCCACCTGCTCTATCTTATCCCCTTCTTACTTTGTTCCCGCGACGTTGGATTTCATCACCAACTAGTGAGTTCATTATGAGAAGGTTTTGTTTGCTTGCTTGCTTACTAGATTTTTAGCGTGTGTTGTTTGTTTTCCTTAAAGGACTCTAGATTGGATTTTTTTTTTAATGGCGTTAGTTCCCGAAATGACCAATGAAGGAACCTCTACTCTAGGGCAACCTTTTGTTTTTTCTTATGGAAACATTGGTCCTCCTCACATCGCTACTTTGACCCTTCTAGGTCTCACTATTGGATTACCGGTATGGTTTTTTTCAACTCAAGTAATCCCGAATGCAGTTAGTGATTCAGTCACAAGCAATTCCCCCCAAGAGCATCAACCTCATGTTTATCCTTCACCTTCTTCACCAGTAAGGTCTTCTTTGCCTTCTTCGCCTGCAAGGTCGCCTTCCGTTTCATCTTCTTCGTTGGGTGAAAGTTCTGAAGCTAGTAACCCGATGACTAAGAATAAGAAGAAAAGGAAGAATAAGAAGAAGAAAGATAAACAAGGGTCAAAACCTCCAACCACTGTCAAACATGTTGGAAAACAACCAGTTACTGTTAATCGTGTTGGGAGTGTTGATGATGTCAAGATCACCCAAACACCTCCTAAGCCTAAGTACCCTTGTAGGCTTTGTAAGGGTAGCCATCTTCTTAAGGATTGCCCTGGTCTATCAAAGGTTATAGAAGCATGGTCTACATGCCCTAACCAACCCATGTCGTTAGCCTCTGAACAACATGCTGATGACCCCCCATCAAGCAGTCATGATACAATTGGGAAGAAGAAAAGTAGGGTCAAGTTTTCGTGTATGTTATGCAAAGGGAGTCATCTCACTCACCTTTGTCCTCATATGGACGAAGCCTCGAAATTACTGGAAGACATGACTGTTTCATAGCCTCAACTTCCAGCTACTTATCGCAAGCTTTCTCTCAACCCACCTATAGTTGATGGAATGATCAATCTGGTTCCCCTGTCAGTCAGTCCGGTTGATCAAGTGGTCGATTTGGTCACGTCTTTGGATGAACCAGTAGACGAAGTGGTTGATGTGTTTCCACCTGTCGAACCCATTCTCCCCTTGGAGAATGCAACTCAAGTGGTCGATCTGATCTCTCCATCAGTTGATCCTACTCTCTCGCTAGAGAGTAAACCCGATACTTCCCGTGTTTTTCTCGTTGATACAGACTTTGCCATGTCATGGGGTATTCCTCCTTCTCCCGTGAAACTCCCTCCAAGTAATGAGGCCATCCATTTTGATTGGGGTGTGCTAACTGGACCTCGTCTTCCCTCTTACCTTCCTTTCCAGATTACAGTACAGGTTTGTAGTCAGGACGTTCCTCAAACGTTGATAGATGAAGGTTCGTCTGTTAGTATTTTGTCCTCTATTGCTTGGAAATCTTTGGGTTGTCTTCCACTTGTGCCAGTTACGTAGAATCTGTTAGCTTTTAATAGAAGAACTACTCAACCTTTAGGGACCCTTCCTTAGTTTCCTGTCACACTAGGAGGGAAATCTGTCTTTATCGATGTCATGGTAGTCCAAGACCCCTTGTATTTTGCTTTACTCCTTGGGAGAGATTATGTCTATGCCATGAAAGCTATTGTGTCCACTCTTTTTCGTGTGATATATTTCCCTCACGATGGACGAGTTGTGACTATTGATCAACTTTCATTCATTGACCCTGCCTGGATTGCCTCCCTAAATTGTTCTCATATGCAGACAGTATCACCCTCGCCACATGTCAATTATGTGGCATTGTCACCCATGGTTTCAAATTATGATGACTTAGATCCAGTAGTTGAAATGGTGATCTCTTCGATAGGGTTGTTAGAGCTTGATCTCTTTACTCCTGTCACAACCTTCGACATGGTGTCCTTCCAGAGTGTGTTCCTTCCTTCCAGTGAAGACCTCTTGGAATCCATGACCGAGTTTTGTCCCTTGACATGGTGTCATTCCAGAGCATTGTCCTTTTGGAATCCATGATCAAGAAACCACTTCCGAGGATATTTTTTGCGTCTCTGTAACAACCTCCTTAAAAAATGAAACAAAGGTCTTTGAGCATGGTTTTTTGATTTCAATCTCATTAAAAAATGAAACCACTTACGAGGATAGTTTTTTCGTCTCTATGGCAACATCGTTAAAAAATGAAACCAGGTCCAAGCATAGTTTTGTTTTGTTTTAAAKCTTGCGTAAAAATGAAAACAATCCCGAGCTTAGTCTTTGTTCTTTCTCATGCTCGTAAATAMATGAGAATACGTTACCGAGCTTAGTCTTTGTTCTTTCTCATGCTCGTAAATACATGAGAATAAGTTACGGAGCTTAGTCTTTGTTCTTTCTCATGCTCGTAAATAAGTGAGAATGTAACCGAGTATACTTTTATCACTTTTTCAGACTCGTAAAGGTTATACGAAAAAGGAACCCACTGGAGTTCCCTTTAAGCTCTTTTTAGACTCTCTAAACATGAAAAGATTTCCGAGCGACCTTGCTATTTTCACGCTCGTTAAAGTATTTGAAGAAAGCGTCTGTTGGGCGATAATTTATCTCTTTTTTGGTCTCATCAGAATATTTTATGAAAAAGGAACTGAGAGAGTTCTCTTTTAAGTGTTTTTCCAGACTCTATAATCATGAAAAACCTTCGAGTTTTCTATCTTTGGACTCATTAAACAAACATCGACAGGCCCATACGGGATCGAACTACTCCTTCTTAGGTTTCGTTAAACATACTCCGAGGGACTCATTCAAAGGATGAGATTACATTTACAAGAATATGTTATCCTCCTCAAGCTTGTGTAAAAATAAAGAGGTACTCGCCAGAAATGGTGGGGGGAAAAATTGGAAAGAATTGTGTCTAAACCTGTATTCCATGGAAGAGTCATTTTTGAACATGACACCCTTTCACTTGCATTGTGTCTAGGTTGGAAAATCCACTTGTCTCTTTATCATACTCCTGTAAGATTACAAATTGGTCTGTGATCCCTGTTGTTGAGTCAGTGTTTCCGATACAGTTGTCGTGTCATCAATATGTTCAAAGAGAAGTTCAACCCAAAAAGCCTTCTATTGCGTCAGCCATTTCTACAGTCTTTAATCCTTCTTTTGCGTCACCCATCCCTGAGTCAATCTTGAATCACTTGTTACTCTGATCTACATCAAATCTTGTTACTTGTTTCGTGTCATTGATGTGGGATACATTAAGGCCCTCCTGTGACGAGTCTTTTCCTGTCGACTTCAACTCATTTTCTAGGAATTAGAATTAGAAACTAATTGGTACCTTGGAACTTGCATGCCTCAATGGCAGGTTTCCTCGCTTTCGATAGTGGGTTTTCATTATTGACCCCTGATCGGGAGATTCCGCCGAGTGTTCGACTTTAGCTCATTTATTCACATTCGTTGGATTGTACCAGAGTACCTTGGGAGTCATTGACATTAATGGTGATTTCGCTCACACTTGTTAACGGTATACACTAATGACCGGTAATCAAGTGGTTTCTACCATGTTCGACTTCAACACATGTATTCACATGGTTAGATTCGTACTATAGAGTGATAGAGATGAAGACCCTGGATATTTTTCTAACAGATCCAAGTTGCATTGGAGTATATTCAGTTTGTACTGTTGCATAGATCCACATTGTATGTTTGGTGGCTATGTTCAAATTTGAGTCTTTAACACATAGATCCACAATGTAATTTTGGTGGCTATGTTCAGATTTGAGTCATATTGGAATGGATCCATAGTGTATATTTCATGGCCATGACTTGTCATACTTGACATGGATTTTCGCATGTCGACATTTATGCTTTGAGTCATTTGTATTCTGAGTATGGGAATTCCTACCTCAGTGATGATATATTATTGTACTGTATTTCCTTGTTTGTTGGAAGGTTTCTGACCGACTGTTCCGTGTTCCCTACACACACTCAACAAAGTATTTCAGTTATCACTTTGTTCTAGCTTCATACTTTGGGGGGCTCTCTATTACACATTATTTTCGTCATCCCTATGACTGTTAATGATGTAAACCTATATGTTTCCTTCAGAGGGGTCAGTGGCCTGAGTTCCTGAAGAGAGAAGGGTGAAGATCTTTTCCTGAGAAAAGAAGTTTCATTTTCCTGTTTAAAAACCTTATAAAAAAGGAAGTTCGCAAGATGCCTATGTATTAAGATGAAAGAATTCCTGATTCTCGTAGGCTGCATCATATCTAGGGTGTGAACAATTCACAGGTTGCACTACAAGAAGGGTGCGAGAATGCTTACACATGGGAAAAATGAGCGTTTTCTCGAATCTTCTAGAAGGAGAAACTTCCATGGTGAGGTGGCAACCGAATGGTTTAGATCTTACTCGCTTTCATGATTTAGTGGGATCATCCTAACCTCCTCACCTTATCCTCTTCAACTTATAAAAGGAGAGGAGATCTCATGGAGAAGGGGTTCTTGAGCTTGTTATCTATGGTTGGCTTGGAATTATTATCTTGGTTAGAGTGGCTTTGAGATTTGCTTTGTCAAGATAGATTGTGAGTAGTATCAGATCTATGCTCTCAGAATCCTTGGAGTAAGAAGTGTGTGGGGAACAAAGGACGGTTGGAAGGGACCTTACGAAATCAAGGCCATGGTTGTAATCTCTCTTTCACATTTAATATGATACAATAATATAATTCTTTCCTATAAAGCTTGTTGTGTTTTATTGTATGATTCCTTGATCACATACATAGGTTTATATTAAGTTGATGCTATTACTATCACTTTGGTTGGTTGTGTTATTTTGCAGGTTCATCATTGTATGAGCGTTGGAACAGAACTAGGATGGCGATGGAGAAAGGAAGTGACATTTAAACGGTATGTCACTCATCCCTCTTTAGTTAGTAAATTCAATATCTAAAACTTAAGGAAAGCGTCATGTTCTGTCTTTCTTTGTTCTAGATCCAGGTGTATCTAGGGAGATCGGTTAGTGTCCACACCTACAGATTTATCCAATAATAGTGGTTATAGCGTTTAAGGGTAAAGGGATATACAGGTTAATTTTTTAGGCCAATAATGATTATATGGGTTATGGTTGAAATTTGTTATAGGTTAAATTCCTTAAGGATTTTAGGGATTAGGGTTTATATGATTATGAATTGGAATTTACAAGGGTTTTAAGGACTACAATGTTAAGGGGTGTTATAGGTAATAGGGATCATGGTTTTCTAGTTAATAAAGTTATAAGGGTTAGTTGTTGGAGGGTATAGGGGTTGGGGATTATAAGTGTTGGGAATTGTGGGTTATATTGTTTATATTGGTTTGGGATTGAGGGATGTTATGTGCTAGATATTACGAGGGGGTTTTATAGGTTATAATTTAGGGGTTATATAAGTTCTATGTGAAAATGGTTATAGGGGTTAAGATTTTATGTGTAACATGGGCTATGGTTAAGGGTATAGGAGATAGGGAATGTAGTAATTACATTTTTATCGAGATTAGTACTTGAGGTTTACGATCCTTAGAGGGTTTATAGGGGTTAATTGTTATAAGAGATTGGGTTTGTTGTACTAGTTAATAGTTAAGAATGATTGGGGTTATCTCTTATAGGGATTAAGTGTAGGGGTGATAGGGGTTACAAGTTTTACCTCGACAATGTTTCAGGTGTTAAAGAAATTCGATATTGCAAAGGATAAATACATGGGAGTAATTTATATAGGGGATATAAATCTTATATGATTTATGGTTATAGGTGTTAGGATAAAGAGGCTATAAGGATTAATATTTAACAAATATATAAGGATTAGGCATTTTGTATGATGTGGGTTATATGGATCAATGTTTAGTAATGGTAAATCGTTACCTTATGGTTTAGTGGATATAATCATTAATAGTTGATGTTTATAGGAATTTTAAGAGTTATAAGGGTTATAGGTTATATATTTTAGAGGATGAAGTTATAGGGGTTAAGGGTTTTAGGGACTAAACATCATAAAGGTTAATAGTTATCAAATATGTGGTTTACATGTTGAATGAATTATGGAGTTTAAGAGTTAGTGGTTAAGGGTGAAATAGGGCAATATGTGTACAAGTTAGAGGTTGGGACCAAGGATTTCGGGAATACCCTTGCTTGGAGAAGGTATTCGGGTTCCATTACTAATTATATTCAAACCATGATATAATAATATGTGACTGATCTGTTTGTACACTCTGTTGAGATAGTCAACCCAATATTTTTGTATATATAATTATTATTTTAAGGTCTCATGGCTTAGGATTGTTGTCTACATTTTTATTGTTCTATAACTAGCTTGTTGTGTAATAATATAATTTCTCTGTGTCAAGTCAAAATCAATGCATAAACTTTCATAGCTATCACTTCACAACATAGAATGGTGTCCCATTCCTTTTTCATGACTTCTTTTTGTTTTTCCTACGACTTGTGACACTTGTCTTGAGCGTCCTTCTCACTAAACACTTGTCATATTTTATTTTACACATGTTCACAGATTCTCCTATAAATATGGAATGTGTCTTTTTGTATTTGAGTTAACTCCATAGCTCATCTTAGTTTTTTGCCACTTGGCCAACCCGTTTGGATTCCTAACTCCCTCTTTAACAATTACTTCAACATGTGCTCCTTTTTACACATGTATTTTATTTTAATAAAATAATAAAGTTTTACATTTTATATTTGGTTAATCGACCAAAGTGTCTTTTGGAAAAATAACTAAAATTTTAAAAATAAAAATAATAATAATTGTCAAAGTTTCAAGAAATGGAGTACCACAATGTGTGTCTTTAAATTACTTGTGTAAACAATGGTAGCGGAAATAAGAGTGTTAATCCCACACCATCATTGTATGAGATTTAACATTGTATTAAATAGAATGTTTTTGGTTAGAAAGAATGGGTTTACAAGTTGATCTCTAATAGATCCAAACAAGCCAATGGAGAAAGGATATAAGGCTCAAGTGCCTACAATTGTAATCACGTGATTAATGAACGTTGGATAAAATAAAATTAAATGAAAATGTAAAATTAAATGAGACAAAAGAGAGAATAAAAACATAAATAAAGGAAAAATTTAAAATAACAGGAGGAAATAAAAGACTTCCTATTACCCCATCTCTCCCTATTTATTTTTTTCACTTTCACTCTTAAGGGGTATTTTTTCCAAGGAGAGATAGGAACTTGGTTTTATTGTTGTTTTTTTAGGTTGTTTTTATGTGTAGGTTACACTGAGAATATATGCATTGCAACCATCATTGAAGACTGAGATCTATGTATAACATGGAGAATAGATACTAGAAGTAAATTCTATGGAGGATCTTTATTGGTGAGTTAAGTAGGATATAAGTCCCTCATTTATAGACCATAAGGTATCAAAGAATTTGAATCCTTGATTATGAATCATTTATGAGAACTTTGTAGATAACATGAAAATTAAGGTACATCAGTTCTTAGCTTCAAGAAGAGAACACACACTTGAATAAATAGAATGATACATTTAACTAGAGAATAAGAGAGATCAAGAAGAAAAGTGAGAGTTTTAAAAGACTATTGCCATTACTAAACAAGTATTTTGTCTAATGCTAAGAATCCCTGACTATGGATATAGAATATTGGGACAATAAATTATTTCATCTTGTACACTTTGAAGATAAGGTCATCCAGTTGGTGACTCAATAGGAGGTTAGGTTTACTTAGATAATGACTCAACTACAACAAGAGTTGGCAAAGAAGAAGGAGGATTTGGAAAAGATCCAAGTAGTTTTCCTACATCATAAGGAAGCAAAGCCATCTCCTATTTCCACCACTAAAACTAGTAGCATGTCCGAGACAAGTATGGTAATTTCATCTTCCATAGACATTTCTCCAGATCATCTTGGTGAAGCTAAAAATCATACTAGAGGAATTGGATGAAAATTGTTAAGGTATATGTTATATGATGGAAAAGGGTTAGGAAAAAGAAAAAAAGTAATCATAAGCCCCAGTGTATTTGAACAAGGGGTGAAACATGAAGGCCTAAGTTCTGATGGAAAAGGGGAAAAGGCCACAAAATCCAAGATCACTTTTGTTAAGGAAAATGACATGCTAGAGTTGGACCACTCATGAGAAGGAATATAAGAAGAAAACAAAGGTTGTATCCCACTACATCCTTATCCTTTTTGTTGAGGAATACATAAGGGAAGTAATGTTAATAGTTCAAGGACTCAGCCTATATGTTCACGTAGATAGAGAAATGAGCAGATTATCTAGAAGAAAAAGAAGAATTGTCGTTATGCATCAGGTAAGGTATACCTTATTTGTCATTGTTGAAAGAAGAAAGTTCATAATTCGTTTATCTATGGGTAGAAAAACAATAATAATGAATTTTTTTGAGAGAAGCAAGACACATGCCACAAGCCATATTCCTTTCAAAGGAGGATTGGAAAGAAGAATTTTGAAAAACCACTTCGAATGAATTCGTTTTCAAAGAAAATAATTAAATACTAGTGTGATTCCTCTTGACCAAAATTTAGATGAAATAAACTACCTTATCACTCTATTGAAGAACTTGAAACAATTCACAACCACCAATTTGTATAACCTTAAGAGATGCGGACGGTGTACCATAGCTATGTACAGCTTGTATGGCATACATATGTCCCCAAAGATATCTTAGACACAACATACAACCCTCATATAGAAGAATAAACAACATACGACTTCAATAAATGTCACAAGCACTGTATGAATTCTAGGTAATGATGCCAATAGTGGTAAGGATTGAATTTTGTTGAATACAAGGAATAATAATAACAATCTTGTTGTAAATATGCAACAACTATATCACTACAATGATTGAGATCATTCCCAATTAGATAAACGACTTGGATTCTCTAGTTCTTGGATTTTGTCAATTGATAATGGAGAATGGAATTTTGAGTGAACTTAGACATAGCTATAGTTGGGAATGGATTCTCACACCATCAAGAAAACATAGGCAATGATAAAATATAGATAATTTCCTCCAATATCTCACATACTAAATCCACTGTACAATTCAATGTCAATTCTACAGATATTGTACTAGAAGAATCTGTTGAATGAAAACGTAAACTAAAATTCATCACAGAGTGATAAAATCACAAACATAATTGACACAAATATTTTACCCTATAAATCAAAAGGGGAAAACCAATGTTGAATGGTTTATCAATTTCTTTCATTTCCACAATCTCTTGTTACAATTCAATTCATGACACTTTCTGCATACTCCCTTCCTTGGCTGAAATACCCCTTTAGAGTGAAAGTAAAAACATAAATAGGAAGAGATGGTGTAATGACAAGGCCAATAGGCATGCCCTTTCTTTTCCCAATTATTAGTTCTTCTCTCCTATTAGTACATTTTTATTTTTTCATTTATTTCTCTTTTTATTCTCTCTTTGTCTCGTTTACTTTTACATTTTCATTGTATTTAATAATTTATATAACCTTCATTAATCACATAGTTACACTTTTATGTATTTATTATTACAACCATTAACTTTTTTTGGATACATTTTGTATCATATTATAAGCCCATGCTTTCTAACTAGAGAAATACTAATTAATAGACTCTTTAAGCTCAATACAAATGATGGTGTGAGCTCAACACTTCTATTTCTACTACCATTGTTTACATAAGTAATTTTAAGGAGTTCCCTTATTTACATCATAGCACTCCCTATCCTTGAACAACTCTCTCAACATCAAAAAATTCCATTCTCAAACATGGATGGAATTACATTGTTCTTCAACATATCTAATGATATTATTGGGTCTTAGCATTCACTATGATGGAAGTTTCTTAAGATTAAAGCTATGTTATGATGGTTCAGATCAATTTTCATATAGTAATAAGTAAATCAATTATAAAACACACAATGACGTTATGAATCTACAATCATTTTTAGTAGCATGAGTGCATTATCACATCTAAGTATTATAAGTATTTATAGGACAAATATATAATATTTTTTCTAAATAGTAATGTCACACAATCGAMCCCTAAGTAGCCTTTTAAGAGATGGGGAATACATTTTTTTCCTTCCTATATCTTCTATCAGTTCGTCAAATAGGGGCACCATTTCCTTATTCTCTYCGAGATCTTTCCAACGACTATAAACTCATCCAAAACTTAGCTCTGAGTCAAAATTTATGGCTTYCTTAACTTCTTTGGGTATCATTGGCCAAAGGCCATGTCGCACCCACATTGCTCCAACTCATTCGTACCATCCTACCTAGAACTAATGCGACCTCAGTCTTCATCCTCTAGTGATGACATAGACATTAGACARTAGTTTGCAGGGATATCTCTTATGATTTCATGGGTAACACGCCATTGGCCCCTTTGGTATTATTGTACAAGTATACAAACTTCCCAGGAGTTCCAAAGTCTGAGGGACTCTTTCCACTATGGTGTTGGAAAACTGAGAGGGGGGGTGAATTAGTTGTTATTGTGCTTAAACAATTATGCCCATTTTAAACTCTTTACAAAACACTCAATGACGATCACAATAATGTAGAAAACTAAGAAATAAAATATTCAACATCAATCAAACACATGAAATATACAGAGACAGATATTTCTTGAGGAAACCCATAAATGGAAAAACCTCTTCTTCTTGATATGATAAATAATCTTTACTTTCTGTACATTATCATTCTTATGAGCTCCAACTCCTCTTGAGTTTACAACCTCTATCTTAAATGAACCAACTTGCTGAGAGCACCAACTCTCTAGTTTTTATAGAACCCACTAGAAGGAAGCACCAATTCCCTAAGTGTTCCAGCACCAACTGGATGGAAGCACCAACTTCCAATCACACGGGCACCAACCTGTATAACAAAGAACAATAGTTCTCCATTGTACCAACCTACCACTCTAGTTTTTCTGGCTACAACCAGATGGAAGCTACAAGTCCCTGTGTTTAGGAACCTACTTGAAACTATGAGGACAACAGTCCTCCCTAGCACCTCCGTACCACCCTGAAATATAAATCTTTTTCTTATTGAAATTTATTACAGTGATACAATGTTTATCAATGGTTTACTAGTCACTTCAATGTTTTGCTACACTGCTTTTCTCTGCCTGCATCAGTGTCCTCCTTATCAAATGCATCAATGGCCTCCTCCTCGCCTCCCTTGCGCTTTATGTTCCTCTGCAATTTATGCTCTGTGCGCCATTCATGTTCTATGTACTATACCTCCGCATGCTCTTCATTGCACCACTATTCTTCCCTTCAGGTTGTTCCCTACCTCTAGACCTTTTGACAACATAGTTGATGAGAGAATCAACATATCTTCTTTGTTCTTCTTGTTTTACTCACGTCGAGTCCTCTGCCTAATCATCATGGCAACTCTTCATCTTCTCTGGTGGTTATGCTCAATGTGTTCATCATGAGTGGGAATTGTATTGAGATTTCTTAGCTTCTCTAGATGTTGAAACTCTTCATCTTCTCTATCAGTTACAACTAGTCAATTATGGATTATTTGGCTTATAATCCCCTTCCTTCACATGACCATTGGAGCCTAGGCTTGATGAGACTTTGAGCACTTATCAATTCAATGATCATGATTTAATATCCTAAAATGGACAGCTATCGTAGCTTTGGCATTCCACCCTTCAGAACTTTTGGGTTTCAAACATTTCAAAATTTCTGAATCAGAATTCCCGAACAGATTAGATGGTTTACATTTATTTCACAAAAATGGATAAATTGTCAGATTTGATTCTGACAAGGTTTAATTTGATGGCTAGGACTTAATAAATCGTTGATATGGATGGCCACCTTCTACTCTGGGTCTTCAGCTATTATACTTACGCTATCCTTCCACTATATCTTAGTCAATGGTTGAGAGCACACCCAACATCATATCGACGGTCAATATCTCCTTCGGCTCTATGGACGTCGGATATTCCAGCTTCCATTATCCTTCCACTAGAGTAGATCGACGAATGAGAATTCTACTGAAGTGATCTTTTAGATCAGACGTCTTGTGTCCACTTCGGGACTTCGATATTATGGACTTCAGAGTTTTTGTCATTTTCTAGTGGTGAAACTCCTAAAGTAATTATTCCAGAGTGACGTAACTTATTGACGTCACGTGTTGACATGGCAGGAGCCAGTTTCCTCTTGACAGAATTCATTATCTGATTATGCCATGTGTACTTGTTGATGTGGTCTTCTGATGTGATTTTCCATATGTCTTTGTTGACATGGTCTGTCACAAGTCCATGCTAACGTGGTCTTCTGACTTGGTTTGTCACGGGTCCTTGCTGACATGGTCTACTGATGTAGATATCCTTGATCTAAAAGTCATCGTATTTTCCCTAGATCCGATGGTCCTTATTCATTTCGGATTTCCGGGCTTCGGGCCTTTCAAATCTCAAACTTTCTGGAGCATAACCTCCTCGCATATTTATATCCGAAGTGAATCTTATTTGTCAATTAGGATCTTAGATCGACGACTTGATCTTTCTGTGATTCAACTCTTCTGTCTTATCATGTCCTTCCACTTAGAATGGTATGACGTCTGATGAGAATTTAGATGATGAAATTCTCAACATTTTTATCTTATCATGTCCTTCCACTAAAATGTGATCCAACGTTCGTGAAGAAACTTGAAGCAGATCAACAGTCGACAATGATTGTAGAACCACAACTTGCGAGTGATTTAACTCGACACCCAAACTCTACAACTTGAAGTTGTGCATTGTTGGTGAGTCAACCACAATCGTCAATCTTCGAAGCTATAAGATCGGACGGTCCTGAATAATTATGGGATTGGAACTAGCGCGATATTGAATTCTCCTTTCAATATTCACAATCTATCCCTGTCATTAATCTGGTGATTTCACATCCGATAGTCACAACTCAATCCGACTTAAACTGATCGCTTGTTGGATAAATCACAATCGTCGATATCCAAGTCTATGAGATCTGACGATCTAGACGAATTGAGATATTAGAACTAGTGAGTTCTTTAATTCTTCTTTTTCTCCCCACAATTTATCCCTGTCATTTATATGGCTTGCATATGCGACCCTCACGATCCTCCAATGTTCCTCAAGCCCACGGTCACTCATATGACTGAAATTTTTAATATGAGATGATCAACATGGTTGATTTCTTGATCAGACAACTATTGAAGCTTCTGACCTTGAGCTTAGATATTCATTCGCTAATCCTCTTGATATTTTATCTTCATTCTCTTATGTATTCCACTTTCCTTTCTGAGTTGTGATCTCTTCTTGTTTTTCTCTCGTCCTCTTGATTTTATGCTTCCTTCTTCTCTGCCTTCTATTCTTTCCATCAATGAAAAGCACACTCGTTCCTGCAAAAAATGCCAACAATATCTCCCTTTTTCATTAATGGAAACCCTCAATGGTTTCACTAGACTTCTTGGACCTCCAACTGTAGCATCCACACCAATCCTTTTTTGCCCCTTTGACATCAATGTCAAAGAAAACATGATCCCCCTGAGCTGTTGCAGTACTTTTCAGAGGTATCAGATATTCAACCAACACATACTCCCTCTGACAGGATGGACTTTCTTAGGTTAGAGCAGGGATGACACCCAAGTTCTTACGAAGATATTCAAAAGGTGTCTTGGTTGGGGGTTTAGTAAATATGTCTGCAATTTGTTTTGTGGAAGGAATATAATTCAACTGAACAGCTCTGTTTGTAACCTTCTCTTTGAGAAAATGATACTTTAATGGTATATGTTTCATCTTTGAATGGAGAAAAGGATTGTTTGAGACACTAAGGACACTATTTTTATCACAATGAAGTGGAATTGGATCAGTATAAGTTACCTTCAAATCTACAAGAGTTTGTATCATCCATAAAATTTGAGTGCAACAAGTAGCAACAACAATGTACTCTACCTCTCTAGTTGATAATGAGATATATCTCTTCTTTTTACTAATCCATGCTACTAACAAATCAACTAACAAGAATGCACCTCCACTGGTGCTCTTTCCCTCATCCAAATAGTTTGCCCAATCAACATCTTAATATGCAGTTAATTGTAAGTTCTGATTTCTAGGATACCAAAGACCATAAGTCATTGTACCCTTCAAATATTTGAAAATCCTCTAAATATCTACTAAATGACTTTGTTTAGGGGAAGACTGATAATGACCTACCATTCCAACAAACTGCGTTATATCAAGACATGATGTTGTGATGTACAAAAGAATGCCTATCATTGATCGATATGTTATTTGATCAACATCAAGTGAAATATCATCTTTACTCAACTTGCAACCAACCACCATAGGTGTACTAATAAGAGAGGAATCTTCCGTATGAAACCTCTTTAACATATCTTTCAAATATTGTTCTTGAGAGATAAATATCCCTACAGAACTCTGATTGATTCGTAAACCAAGAAAATATGACAGTTATCCTATCACGGACATCTTCTGCATTGAATTAGAAAACCACTGCTCTGAAAGGTCATTAGCGCATCCAAAGATAATTTCATCTACCTAAACCACAACAACTAATAAATCATCACCTTCAGACTATATATATATATATATATATATATATATATTACTGTCAAGAATACCTTTCTTGAACCCTTTGTCCTGTAGAAATTTGTCCGGTCTATGATACCAGGCTCGTGGTGTCTGTTTCAGTCCATATAATTCCCTTTCCAACTTACGTACATAGTTAGGATTATCTGTCAGTGAAAATCCTTCAGGTTCCTCCATGTATACTACTTCTTCTAGGTCTCCATTCAGAAAAGTTGACTTAACATTCATCTAACATACTTTAAATTTCTTATGACATGCATAGGCCGGAACCATTCTGATGTCTTCCAATATTTCCACTGGTGCAAAAGTTTCATCAAAATCTTGTCCCTCAACTTGTGCATACCCCTTACAAACCAATCTGGCTTTATTCTTAACAATTTGTCCTTGTTCATTTTTTTTATTCTTAAACACCCATTTGGAGCCAATTACATTCTTATCTGCAGGTCTAGAAACAAGCTCCCAAGTATTGTTCTTCTCAGTCTGATCTAGTTCCTCATTCATTTATTTTAATCAATTTTCATCATCAATGGCTTCATTGAATTTTTTGGGTTCCATAAAGGATATGAAGGCTATATGTGATTGCTTGGTGTCTTTGATTATCCTTCTCCTAGTTTGTACACCTTTGTCTTTCTCACCAACTATCTGACTTGTCGGATGATTCTTTTGAGTAATTATGGAGGAAGGATTTCATGTTGTCTATTGATTTGAGTCTTCCTGATTATTTGCATCCTTATCTGACTCAAAGTCTTACTTTTCTAATTCTTGGACCTGTTCATATTCAACTTCAACTATATCCTCTGTTGTTGATTCAATATTTCTCACCTCTCTTACTGGGACTCCTTCATCAACTTTTATGTCAATACAATCAACCAATTTATGCAACCTCTTATTATAGCATGTGTATCCTTTCTACTCCATTTTGTTGTAGAGTTCCTAGGATTGTGTATTCTCTTTTGATCCCATGTTTATCACATAATTCCTTCAAATCACTTGACATAAATTCTCCTGTGTCTGATCTTACAAAATTTAATTTGTTACCTATTTGATTCTTAGTTAAAGCCTTAAATATTTTAAACTTCTCAAATGATTCATCTTTTTCTTGGAGAAAAACAACCCAAGTGAGTACAGAGTAATCATCAATGATCAACATGAAGTAGTTTTCCTTCCCTATGCCTTCCTGTCTTGATGGTCCACATAGATTCATATGAACTAATTGGAGTGGTTTCTCTGTTGAAGTAGAGTTCTTGGATTTAAACTGTGTCTTGGTTGGATTTCCTACTTGGTATGGTTTAAACGCAGAATCTTATGGATTTAATATTCAGGGAAGATATTTTACTTCCTCAAGATTTTTTATCTTGATTAAGTGGTCAAAGTTTAGATGTCCAAGTCTCATATGCCATAACCAGCTCTCATCGTGTTGTCTTACATGACACTCTTCTTTATCTTCTTTCAACACATATACATTATTATCTATCCTTATGCCTTTAGCCGCCACTTGTCCTTAGTTTACAGACTTTATCTTACAATATTTGGAACTGAACAACACTTCACATCCTTTGTCACACATTTGACTTACACTGAGCAAATTATGTTTCATCTCATCTACAAGCAGGACATCTTGTACTTTTCCTTTGCCACTACTTAAACTCACTATCCCTTTACCCTTGATTTTACCTGATTCATCATTTCCAAAGGTCACATTTCATGTTTTTCCTTTACTTATAGATAGAAACTTATCCTTGTCTCCATTCATGTGCTTGGAACATCCAATGTTTATATACCGTGGGTCTCTTTGTTTTTCAGCTAAAAGTATTACACTGCAATTTTCACTATCTTTCTTTTTCCATGTGTTGATATTTTTAGCCAAGGGTTTTATCTTTGTATCTATTTTGTAATTCTTCGGATGGAAGTTTGTAGCTTTGTGGCCAAAGTTATGACAGTTATATCATTTGATATCATTTTTCAATAGGTCAAAGTGATTGGTGTAACTTTGTCTATTCATTGGTTGTTTAGTTCTATGTTACAAAGATTGTTTATTTCTTGATCTTCTCAGTTGCATGTCTCTAAACTTAATTTTACAATTTGCAATCTTATGACCAAAATTAGAGCAACAAAAATAGTAACCATGGAAGAAATTTTGGTACATGAAGGATGGCCTTCTTGGTATTTGTCACTCCATCTTATGATATCTTTGTTTTTTATCAGGGATCATCTTATCTTTATTATATTTTGGTTACAGAGTACTCACATGGTCTAATTGTCTGTTGATTTGGAACTTGATCATATTTACTTTCTCTTTACTTTCTTTCTGTTTTTTGCTTGAACCACTTACATAGCCTAAACCAGTCTTCAACAAAAGAGATCTATGCTTGTTTAGAATGTCATTTAGTTTTGTTGAGGCTTTAATGCTTGGAATATTTTGGAGATACAATGCTTTAAACTTATCCATCTCTTTTCTAGTTTTTCTACATCTTCTTCCAAGGCTTCACATCTTTCCTTCTTTTCTGATAACTGTTGTTTCAGAATGTCCTCTCTTTTCTTTGCCTCTTCTAACTCCACTTTTATCAGGGCAAAGTCTTCATCAGGTTTTTTACCATTATTTTTAAACTGCATCAACAATTGTTTTTCTTTTCTCTTCTTAAGTTTGAGTGTGTCAATCTCTTCTAAAGAACTGATTAGTTCACCTTCCATATCAAACACATCTTCTTCATCATTAACATCACTTACTGTTTTTTTATTATCATGATCATCTTTGGCCATAAGAACAAATTCATTAACCTTATCTTCACAGGAAGAGTCACTATCTGTGTCTTCTGAAGAGTCATCATGGTTTACACATACACGTTTCGTTTTACAAAATCTCTTGGGTTTGTACTTCTTTTCACCTTCAAAATTCTAATCATGCTTCTTGTGTGGACACTTAGATACAAAGTGGCCTATCTTTCCATAGATAAAACACTTGAAGGGAAAATTTCCTTGATACTTGACTGATCCTTTCCTTAGTCTTCTCACAATTTTTTCTTCAATTTCATCAGGCTCAAATTCCTTATTCTTATCTGCTTTAAAAGATGATTCTCTAGTCGTGGATTTATATTTACCTATCCTCGTTTCATATGCAGTCAACGTTCCTAGAAGTTTATCAAAATCCAAAGCTTTCATATCATTAAGTTCTTCTATAGAAGAGACCTTTGGGTTGAACCTATCTGGCAGAGATCTAAAAATTTTCTGAACTAAAGAGGCTTCCTCAATTTTTTCACCAAGTTCTCTTATTGAATTTACTAGTTCTTCGAATCTGAGAAAGTAATTCCAAATAGTTTCATCTTCTTTCATATGTAGTTTTTCAAACTGTACTCTGTAGGTTTGAATATTGGCATCCTTTACCGTCTCATTACCTTCATAACTGCGAATGAGTTTGTGCCACATGTCTTTGGCAGATTCTAAGAGCATAACTTTTACAATTTTTTCTTCTGCAAGACCACTCAGAATATCACTCACAGCCTTAGCATTGAAGTTGAATTCTATCTTGTCATCCTTATTATCTAGTACACTTGGCTTTACATAACTAGTCCTTACCACATCCCAGACATCTGCACCTAAAGCCATTATGTAGGTTCTCATCCTAAGTTTCTAGAAGACAAAGTTTGTTCCATTGAACATAGGGTCCTTATTGATTGAATTTCCTTCATGACTTGACATGTTTAAGCTTACTAATCTACCTTTTAATAAAAGGAACCCGCTCTGATACCAATTGTTGGGCAACTGAGAGGGGGGAGTGAATCAATTGTTACTGTGCTTAAACAATTATGCCCATTTTAAACTCTTTACAGAACACTCAATGATGATCACAATAATGCAGGGAAGTAATAAATAGAATATTCAACATCAATCACACACATAAAATATACAGAGAGAAATATTTCTTGAGGAAACCCATAAATGGAAAAATGTCTTCTTCTTGATATGATAAATAATCTTTGTTTTATGTACATTATCATTCTTATGATCTCCAAGTCCTCTTGAGGCTACAACCTCTGTTTTACAAGAAACAACTTGCTGAGAGCACCAAGTATCTAGTTTCTCTAGCACCCACTAGAAGGAAGCACCAACTCCATGAAAGTTCCAACACCAACTAGATGGAAGCACCAAATTCTAGTCACACAGGGACCAACCTATATAACAGATAACAATAGTTCCCCCTTGCACCACCCTACCACACTATTTTTTCTGGATGCAACCAGATGGAAGCTACAACTCCTTGTGTTCAAGCACCTACTTGAAACTCTAAGGAAAACAGTCCTCCCTAGCACCTCCCTGCCACCCTGAAATATAAATCTTTTCTTATTGAAATTTATTATAGTGATACAATGTTTATCAATGGATTACTAGTCACTTAATTATTTAGCTACACTGCTCTGCTCTTCCTGCATCAATGTCCTCCTGCTCGACTACATCAGTATCCTCCTTCTCGCCTCCCTTGCACTTTCTATTCTTATGCACTTTATTCTCTGTGCACCATTCCTGTTCTATGCGCTATGCCTCTACATGTGCTTCACTGCACCAATGTTCTTCCCTTCAGGTTATTCACTGCCTCTCTACCTTCCCACAATGTAGCTAATGAGAGAATCAACATCTATTCTCTTTTATTTTTTTTTTCTCATGTCGAGTCCTCCGCCTGATCATCATGGAAACTCTTTGTCTTTTCTGGCAGTTATGCTTAGTGTGTTCATCACTAGTGGACATTATGCTGAGATTCCTTAGCTTCTCTAGCTGTCGAAACTCTTCATCTTCTCTGTCAGTTGCAACCAGTCAATTATGGATTCTTTGGATTCTAAGCCCATTCCTTCACATGACTATTGGAAATGACCATACGCCTAGGCTTAATGAGAACTTGAGATCTTATCAATTCAATGGTCATGATTCAATATCCTGAAACAAATGACTTTCGTAACTTCGATATTTATCCCTTCAAAAATTTTGGGTTTCAAACCTTTCAAAACTTCTGAAACAGAATTCCCAAACATATTGGACGGGTTACATTTATTTCATGGAAATGGATCAATCATAATATTTTATTCTTACAAGGCTTAATCTGGAATCCGAGACTTAATCAACCATTGATATGGATGGCCACCTTTTACTCTTGGTCTTCAGCTATTATACTTATACTATCCTTCGACTATATCTTGATCAGTGGTTGAGAGCACACCTGACATTAGATCAACGATCGAGATATCCTTCGGGTCTATGGAATTCAGAAATTTCAGCTTACACTATCCTTCCACTTGAGTAGATCGACGGATGAGAATACTCCCAAAGAAATCTTTCATATCGGACGTCTAGTGTCCACTTCGAGACTTTGGCATTCGGGACTTTGAATTTTTTTTCATTTGCTAGTGGTGAAACTCCCAAAGTAATTCTTCCAGAGTTACATAACTTATTGATGTCACGTGTTGACATGGCACGAGCCAATTTCCTCTTGATACATGTCATCATCTGATTATGCCATGTGTACTTTCTGACATGGTCTTCTGACATGATCTACAATATGTCTTCGCTGACGTGGTATGCTGACATGGTCTTTTGATGTCCTTACTGACATGGTCTATTGCAGTAGATATCCTTGATCTAACGGTCATCGTATGTTCCCTAGATTTGATGGTCCTTATTCATTTCAGAGTTTTGGGCTTCGAGTCTTTCAAATATCAAACTTTATGGAGCATAACCTCCTCGCACCTTTATATCCGAAGTGAATCTTGTTTGTTGATTAGGAATTTAGATCGACAACTCGATATTTCTATGATGCAACTCTTCTAACTTATTTTGTCCTTCCACTTAGAATGATTCGATGGCTGACGAGAATTCATATGATCAAATTCTCAACATTTTTATCTTATCATGTCCTTCCACTAAAATTTGATCCAACGGTCATGAAGACACCCGAAGCATATCAATGGTCGACGATGATTGCAGTAAAAAACTTGCGAGTGATTTAACTGCACACCCAAACTACACAACTTGAAGTTGTGCATTGTTGGTGTGTCAACCAAAATCGTTGATATTCAAAGTTATAATATTGGATGGTCCTGACTAATTGTGGGATTGGAACTAGCGTGATATTTAATTCTTTTTTCAATCTCCACAATCTACCCCTGTTGTTGATTTGGCGATTTCACATCCAATGATCACAAATCAATCCGACTTAAATTGATCGCTTGTTGGATCAACCATAGTTGTCGATCCTTGAGTTTATGTGATCTGGTGATCTAGACCAATTGTGGGATTAGAACTAGCGAGTTATTTTATTCTTCTTCCACTCCCCGCAATGTATCCCTATCGTTGATCTGGCTTGCATATCTGATGATGATGATCCTCGAATGATCCTTAAGCCCACAGTCACTCATATGACCAATGTTTGTAATATGAGATGATCAACATGGTAGATTTCTTGATCAGAGCTACTAAAGATTCTCACCCTGAGCTTAGATATTCATTTGCTAACCCTACTGATATTTTATCTTCATTCGCTTATGTACTGCTCTTTTCTTTCTGAGCAGTTCTCTCTGCTTGTTTTTCGCTCCTCCTCCTATGCTTATGATTCCTTCTGCTCTGCATTTTGTTCTTTTAATCAATGAAAATCACACTCTTTCCTACAAAACATGCCAACATATGGAATATATGGTGGATATTCTATCGACCCTTAGATATGATCGCTAACATTCATCCATGCTTAAAACATAGCTTAAACCTGACAAGGGGGGGGTCACACACTTAATTCATGACTAATCCCATGATGCCACATCATCATGGAATGTGTTCCCTAACCAAATGAGGTTGGACACCACACATAGGGATTTCGACACTTCGACACTTCGGCGTTTAACGCACCATCCTATATCCTTGCATCTCTTAGAGACCCAAGTCCCATAGTTCCAAAGTTTCATGTAATGTACCTCAAAAATCACCATAAAAAAAAAAATTTATTTGTACATTTATCCTTGAAAAGTTTTGAGATCTGAAGCAAGTAAGTTTTTTGTTAGAAGACTTGAGTCTAACGGTTTTTTCAGGGCCCTTACTGTCATCGACTGTCCTTACCATTCAACTTAAGTTTTCTAAATTATGATATAATGTGTATTCACTCACCACTTCAATGTTTAATTAAGATCATGAAATTTATAATTACATTCTTTTATGCTAGTACCTATAAAACTACCACAATCTTAACAATACAAACAACTTTGGGATTTTTATGACCAAAACCCTACATAGAAAAATTACCCTCTGTTTGCAATACAATCGACTTGTAAAGTGGTTTGTTACTTTTGTACCTCTAACCGGGATGAAGACTCCCCAAAATTCTTTTACCAGTCCATTCATTAAATTAATAGGGTTGTTCCCATAACAATAAGTTTCTTCTAATTTCCTACAACTTTGTGAAGAAACATAGGTCAATCGGGTTTTGGTCATCATAAGTGTCAAACAAAATAAAAGACCCTATGGTTTGCTGAAATCCGAAATACAGAACGACTGTGGGCCGACATTTTGTGGTTTTGGGATTCAGGTCTTCGCAAGTACAAGAGACAAACATCAACAAACAACATTTCCCAAAATTGCGACAAAATGTCGAGTACTTCGGGTTTTTGTGAACACAAAAGTCAAACATCAACACACTACAACTTCGAAAAAGTGAAAGGTGAATAGTAATTCAGGAAATCAGAGTTCAGGATTTCGCGAGTGCAAGTGCCCAAAAAACCACATATTCAAACCTCTGAAATGAGGAAAAAGGGAAGGTGGGTCCCTCACTTCGGGATTTCGGGATTCAGAACTTCACGAGTTCTAGTGTCCAAACCTTGACATACACAATTTTTTTAAATGCAAGAACGGAAAGGTGAGACCTGCATTTTAGGATTTCGGTGTTGGGGGTTTCGCGGTTTTCATAGCCAAACATCAATAGATAAAAACCTTCGAAAAGGCAAAAGGGGAAAGGTGGGTCCCGCATTTTGGGATTTCAGGGTTCGAAACTTCGACAGTTCCGGTGTCCAACATCAACATGAACAGACTTCCAAAAAAGAGAAAATGCCCAACACTTCAGGATTTCAGTGTTCGGAAACCCACGATTTGAAAAACCAACATCAAACACAAACAAATCCTGAAATTGTAAAAAAAAAAGAACGTAGAACTAATATTTCAGGATTTCGGGGTTTCAGAATCCCGCGACTTCAAAAGCCAAAACCTCAACCATAGATAATTCCCGAATTGCGAAAAGGAAAGGAAAGTCGAACTAACGTTTTGGGATTTTGGGGTTTGGGGTTTCGGGGTTTCAAATACCAAACAACAATGCACAAAAATAAATTCCGAAAAGCAAAGAGGATAAAAGGGTGTGGAAATAACACTTCGGAATTTCAGGATTCGGGTTTTAGGGGTTTCAAATGTCCAACCACATAACACAACCATTCCCGAATTCCGAAAAGAGAAAGGGTGTGGAATTAACACTTTGGGATTTGGGTATTCGGGTTTTCGGAGTTTCAAATGTCAAACAACATAACTCAACCATTCTCGAATTCTGAAAAGTGAAAAGGTGTGGAATTAACACTTTGGGATTTTAGGATTTGGGTTTTCAGGGTTTCAAATGTCAACAACATAACTCAACCATTCCTAAATTTCGAAAAGTGAAAAGGTGTGGAATTAACACTTTGGGATTTTGGGATTTGGGTCTTCGGGGTTTCAAATGTCAAACAACATAACTCAACCATTCCCAAATTCCGAAAAGTGAAAAGACTTAAGAATTTTACATGCACATAAGGATACAACATGATAAAGGTATTATGTAAGGGAAAATCTCTAAATTCATCATAGACCTGGACTAAGGAAAGGATAGCCCATTCTGAAAAGAAAACAAGGACAATAAAAGGGGTTTCAAAAATTCTTTAACTCCCAAATTTGTCATTCTATACACATCTAATATATTTTTTGCATATTGTTAGAGAATATTGTTAGATACATAGCATCGAATAAAAACATTCACACAAAAAGTGGGAAGAAATTGTTACAAATCCGATTTAATTAGATAGCATACATCAGATGCAAAAAGGGACATATAGACAGAGAATGTAACCTATTCTAGTTCAGATTTGATAGATACATAACATCAAAAGACATAGCCATTCATAATAGAGAGGGGAAACTTAACGTATCTAAATCCAATCCACAGGAAGACAAAGGGAACAACCATGTTCCTCCCAACCATAGAACAAGGCAGCCAAATCTACTTGCCTGATTCACCCCCTAGCCTGACCATGAATCCATGAAGGCGAACTTGGAAACTCCTCTGCAACAATGTCCTTCAATTCCAACAATTATCTTCTTGCCTCACACTTACTCAATAGTTCTCATAACAGAAAGGTGATTATGTTTCAGCAAGCTCCACTTGCCTCACACTCAATCCATAGTGTTCATAAAAGCAAGCGATCTCAGAAAACCTCCTCCCAGCATACTTGGCAGTGTCCTGCCTCCTCGCATATGCTATTTATTAATTTTTCCCAGGTCGTTTCCTTCCTTTGGGGATTTTCACAACTTTCTTAATCCCTGAATTTCGGGGGCTTCCAGTGGCCAAATCTCTTACTTCCCACTTGTAATCATCAACCCAGAGGCAGTTCCAACTTGTTCCCCACTCATGGAGTCATGGTCAACTGATTTTCTTAACATGGTTGTTCCATTTGTCCTTCTACAGTTAATATAATTATTTTGTTGTGATACAAGTGTCATAGTCAAATAGTTAGTTGAGTGTAAACAGATCTCTTCCCAACATTCACAATAATTAAATACAATTATTAAATTAGAAATTTGGAATTTCCATATATGGCAAAAATTTTCTAGATTCGAATTGGCGAAAAACGGAAATAAATTTTCAGCAACAAAAATAAAAATATTTATTTTTGGGGGATGTCACATCCTTTCTGCCTTCAGTAAAACAATTTCCTTAATGTTCGTTCCTTTCCTGGAACAGGATTGGATGGGATTTCCACAAATCTCGCTCTAATTCCCAAGTGGCCTCCTCAGGACTAAAGTGCTTCCATTGCACCTTTACCTGAGCGATGACTCTGTTCCAAAGTGTTATTTCTCTCCGGTCCAGAATGCATAGGGGTTCCACCTGGAACTCGCCCTCGGGTTCCACATACACCAAGTTCCAATCAATCATATGAGTAGGTTCATGAATATAATTTTTCAACAAAGAAACATGAAATACATTATGAATTCTTATATTATCTGGAAGTGCAAGTTGATATGCTACAAGTCCAATTTGAGCTAGTATCTTGAAGGGGCCACAAAACCTGGGTGCCATCTTGGCACAGTACCCCAACTTCAGAGAGATTTTTCGGGCTTTGAACTTCAAATAAACATGGTCTCCCACTAGAAATTCCAAGTGTCTTCTTTTCTGATCTGCATAACTCTTTTGTCTGTCCTGTGCTTCTTTCAAGTTCTGTTGTACTTTCTTTACCATGTTCTCCATTTCTTGTAGCATCTCTGGTCCAACCATGAGCCTGTCAGCCAGGTTATTCTAGCTAATTGGAGTTGTACACTTTCTGCCATATAGTATTTCGAAAGGTCTTAACTTAGCCGAAGTTTTGTACCCATTGTTATATGCAAATTCTACCAAGTGTAGGTAGTCTTCCCACTTGTTCGGTATTGTTCTTACATACATGTGGATCATATCCTCTATGATTTGGTCTGTCCTTTCGGTCTGTCCATCCGTTTGTGGATGATAACTCGTGCTGAAATTCAAATTAGTATTTAGCCCTGCAAACAATTCCCTCCAAAAAGCGGATGTGAATTTTACGTCTCTATCTGAAATCCCCATTTTAGGAATACCATGCAGTCTAAAGATTTCTTTCATGAATATTTCAGCAATGTTAATAGCTTTAAAATTAGACTTTACGGGAATAAAGTGTGTAGACTTACTGAGTTTATCGATTACAACCATTATAGAATCATTCTCTTTCTGAGTTTTAGGAAAACCCGTTATAAAGTTTAGAGATATGGTCTCCCATTTCCATTATGGTACTGGTAATGGCTGTAATAGGCTGGCTAGATGCTAGTGTTCAGCCTTAACCTACTGACAATCTTGGCACCTGTAACGACCCTAATTGAATAAATGATTACAGATTATAAAGAAAAATCAGTTAAAGAAATTGAGCATGATTAATTGTGTGATAATCAAACTGTAGAATGCATTTAATGAACTATGACAGAAATTAAGGAAGAGAAATAAAATAATGTAA
>ML799092.1:43233-87789 GCA_009831015.1 Picea engelmannii | reverse complement strand
GAATCCCGACGGAAGAAGTCCCGAAGGCCGACGATGGATGATGATAATTGTCGCAGTTAGGATGTAAAGTGGTTATGATTAAGAAAGTGATGTTTAGAACTTTTAGGTTGTTACAGCACCTAGCCAAATACTCTGTTGTTTCTCCCTTCATATTAGGCCAGTAAAATAGTTTTTTGAGTGTTGTTATTGTTCTCTGGTAGCCTGGATGGCCAAAATATGGTTTCTTATGCACTTCATATAAAATAGTTAATTTTAGTTGTGTTGAATTTGGTATGTAAAGTATATTTTTAAATCTTAATAGTCCCTGTTTGTCGATACTTATATTTGGTTTATCTGAGTTTGTGATACTGTTTTTCAATTCTGCCATCATCTTAGTGTAATTTTCGTCGTTAATTCCTGCCTCTTTTACTCTTTTTTCCATATCACTTTTTTCCCTGCTCATATTTATCTCAAATAACCCATGGACTCTTCTTCTTAAAGCATCTGCTACTTTATTTTACTTTCCCTTGATTTGTTTGACCTCGAAGTCGAATTCACTCAAGAAGGCTAGCCACCTTTCTTGTCTTGCATTAATGTCTAGTTGGTTAAACATATATTTCACTCCGCTATTATCCGTCAATAGTAAGAATTTCCTATCCATTATATAATGTCGCCACATTTTTAAGGTATGTATTATTTCCGCCAATTCTATGTCATGAATGACATAATTTCACTCGTGTTCCTTTAATTTCCGAGTCTCATAACAAATCACATGCCCTTCCTGAGTTAGAACACCACCTAGCCCCTCTTTACTTCCATCAACACATATTGTGAAGTCTTTATCTGGGCTGCTACCTTCAAGATGGGTGTCGATGTCAATAATTCTTTCATCTTGTTAAAACTGTCATGACACTTTTTCGACCAGTTAAAATTGGTCCCTTTCCTTTGTAATGACGTGATAGTGTAGGCTATCTTGGAGAACCCTTCTATAAATATGCAATAATATCCGATGATTCCCATGAATGACCGGATATCTGCCACATCCTTAGGCACTGGCCATTCTGTGATGGCTTTTATCTTTTCTGGGTCTACGGCAATACCTTATGAGGAAATGACATGTCCTAAATATTGTATTTCTTTTTGATAAAAATCACATTTGT
The DNA here is from genome assembly GCA_009831015.1 of Picea engelmannii. NCBI lineage: Eukaryota > Viridiplantae > Streptophyta > Pinopsida > Pinales > Pinaceae > Picea > Picea engelmannii. The sequence continues at coordinate 86,650 of ML799092.1, read as the reverse complement.
CAAATTTTTCATATAGTTTGTGTTTCCTTAGTGTTTGCAGGACTATTCGTAAGTGTTCATCATGTTCCTCCATTTTTTTAGAATAGACTAGAATATCGTCGATAAATACTACTAGGAACTTGTCTAAGTACTGGCTGAAAATGTTGTTCATTAAGCACATAAATGTGGCTAGTGCATTGGTAAGTCCGAAAGGTATGACTATAAACTTGTAGTGTCCGTATCTTGTTTGAAAAGTTGTTTTGTTTATGTCCTGGTCCTTTATCCTAACTTGATGATAACCAGATCGTAAATCCAGTTTTGAGAAGATCTTGGCCCCACCAACTTGAACGAACAGATCATTTATCCATGATAAGGGGTATTTGTTCTTAATGGTCACTTTTTTCAGTTGTCTATAATCGACACATAGTCTTAGAGTACTATCTTTATTTTTCACAAAGAGGATTGGTGCTCCCCATGGCGAGAAACTTGGTCTGATATACTCTTTGTCCAACAATTCATGTAATTGTATTTTTAATTATGTCAGTTCTGGAAGGCTCATTTGGTAGGGTTCTTTTGAGATATGGGTTGATCCGGGTAGTAAGTCTGTAGAGAAATCTATTTCTCTCCTGGGAGGTAATTCTGGTATCTCATCAACAAACATGTCTCTGAATTCCCCTAGGACAACAAAGTCTTCTAACTTGGGTTTATTTTCTTTTTCTAAAAGATCTGTCACTTGGATGGTGTAAAATTGACATCCCTTTCTAATACATTTCTTGAATTTCATCGCTAAAACTTGTCTAACTGACATAAGTTTTGGTATGCCTTGGGTTGTTCTAATAGTGCCAAAATTATCTTTGTAGCTAAGTATCTTTGTATAACAGTCTAGTACTGCTTTGTTTTGTTCCAACCAATCCATCCCGATAATCATATCATAAGATCATAGTGGTAGGATGTTTAGATTGGTCCTTATCTTTTGAGAATCTAAACTGAACTCAAGATCAGAAATAAAGTTAACTACTTTTCTTTTAGTCCATGTTGCTAGTTGTACAAGCCAAGATTTTGCATGCTTTTGTTTCTTAAGTTTATTCGAATCTACTACATCGGGAGTAATATAACTTAATGTATCTCCAGGGTCAATTAAAACAACAATTTGAGTGTCATGGATTTTACCTTCAATCTCTACCACCGAGGACTGGTGGTAATCCTGTTGACCATCTATGGTTGTGTTTATCTGACGTAGACTTCTACCCATGTCTCCCACTGTAGAGGCTTTCTGCAAATTGTGGACGGTAGTGCTATTTGCTGAAATTAGACATGGGCAGTTCCTCCTTAGATGAGGCTCTCCACACTCCCAACATATTAATGGCTCGTGGGAGTTGTCCCCAAACTTCTTCGTTCCTAGGTTTACCGTTACCTTGTGTATTCGGATGATTGGAGTGAAAATCCTTCCTTGGGAAACTTTTTGTTGCATTCTGATAAGGAGCTAGCCAATATCCCTTCTTCCACTGGTGCATTCCATCTTGTTTCTTATCCTTCCAAGTCTTTGGAAACTCTACCTGCTGTTTATACTGGTCATAGCACATTCATGCCATCCTGAAAGCCTCACTCAAGGATTTGGGGTTGTCAAACTCAATTTTGTCCCTGTACGACTGTGGTAAACAACTTAAGAATCACTGGAATTTTACTTTATCCTCCCGGATGTATGGTACGAACCTTAGTAGTTCTATAAATTTATTTATAAGGTCATCCATCATCATTTTTCTGAGTCGTAATTCATAAAATGCTTTCATCTTCCTTTCATAATAGCTTTTAGAAAGGTATTTTTTCTTAAAATACTTCTTGAAGTCGGACCATTCCAACTCTTTTTCCTTTAGGCCCTTGGCCAGTTTTAGGTCCTACCACCATATGTTGGCCTTCCCCTTTAGATTGTAGATGGCCATTCTGACCTTCATGTTGCTGGAATAGTTGTAGATTTGGAAGTATTTTTTGATGTCTAACAACCATGCCTTGGCTTCTTCTCCTGTCCTGGACTCTCCATCAAAAGAAGTTGGTTTAATCTTTTTAAATTCTCCTTCAAGGTGGTCTGTTTGTTTTCATTTTTTGTCTGGTATGGTTTAGTCTTCAGTTGAAGGTGTCCCTTCAGATGAACTATCTCCTTTTTCTATTTTCGCACGAGAATTCTTGGAGGCCCTTTTGCTTACCTCTTCCTCAGGGTTATCATCTTTTGGGCTTTTCTTGGTTACTATACTATGCAACAAGACTTCATTTATCTCTTGCTATTCCCGCTGCACCTTCTTCAATTTTTCATTGCCGACCTTGAAAACCTATAGTTCAACAATAACGTTTCTCATGGTTTCCAACACCTTCGTGGGTGAGCTTCCATCATTGCTTTGTCTTGGATCTCCAGGAGGTCCGTGTTGCGAACTCTCTTCCACCTTGATTTATGCACCTTCTTGTGCTTCCATTATTCAACACAAAACAGAAAATATTTATAATTGTAATCCACGAGATTTACTAGATTTTTCATAAATCAGAATATATACTAAGCAATTAATGTGGCCCTGTTGAGGCCTAGTGTTGTAACTTTTTCTTTGATACCATATGTAATGTACCTCAAAAATCACCATAATTTTTTTTTTACTTGTACATTTATCCTTGAAAAGTTTCGAGATCTCAAGCAAGTAAGCTTTCTGTTAGAAGACTTGAGTCTGACAGTTTGGTTACGGTCCTTACTGTCATCGACTGTCCTTACCATTCAACTTAAGTATTCTAAATGATGATATAATGTGTATTTACTCACCACTTCAATGTTTAATTAAGATCCTAAAATTTATAATTACCCTCTTTTCTACTAGTACCTATAACATTACCACAGTCTTAACAATACAAACAACTTTGGGGTTTTTATGACCAAAACCCTACATAGAAAAATCACCCTCTGTTTGCAATAAAATTGACTTGTAAAGAGGTCTGTTACTTCTGTACCTCTATCCGGGATGAAGAATCCCCAATGTTATTTTACCAGTCCATTCATTAAATTAACAGGGTTGTTCCCATAACAATAAGTTTCTTCTAAGTTCCTACAGCTTTATGAAGAAACAGAGGTCAATCGGGTTATGGTCATCACAAGTGCCGAACAAAATCAAGGACCCTGTGGTTTGCCCAAATCCGAAATATGGAACGAATGTGGGTCATCATTTCGGGGTTTTGAGATTCGGGGCTTCGTGAGTACAATAGTCGGACATCAACACACAACATTTCCCAAAATTGTGACAAGATGTCGAGTACTTCGGGGTTTCGGGGTTCGGGTTTTTGTGAACACAAAAGTCAAACATCAACACACTACAAATCCGAAAAAGCTAAAGGTGATTAGTACTTTGGGAAATCTAAGTTCGGGATTTCTCCAGTAAAAGTGCCCAAACAACCACATATTCAAACCTTCGAAATGAGGAAAAAGGGAAGGTGGGTCCCGCACTTCGAGATTTCAGGATTCGAAACTTCACGAGTTCCGGTGTCCAAACCTTGACATACACAAATTTCCGAAATGCGAGAACGGAAAGGTGAGACCCTCATTTCAGGATTTCGGTGTTCGAGGTTTCGCAGTTTTCATAGCCAAACATCAACAGATGCAAACCTCCGAAAAGGCGAAAGGAGAAAGGTGGGTCCCACATTTTGGGATTTCGGGGTTTAGAACTTCGGGAGTTCTGGTGTCCAACATCAACATGAATAGACTTCTGAAAAAGAGAAAATTCCCAACACTTCGGGATTTCAGGGTTCAGAATCCCGCTACTTCAAAAACCAACATCAAACACAAACAAATCTCGAAATTGCGAAAAGAAAAGAACGTAGAACTAATATTTCAGGATTTCGAGGTTTCAGAATCCCGTGACTTCAAAAGCTGAAACCTCAACCACAGATAATTCCTGAATTGTGAAAAGGAAAGGAATGTGGAACTAACTTTTCAAGATTTCGGGGTTCAGGGTTTTGGGGTTTCAAATACCAAACAACAACTCACAACAACAACTTTCTAAAAGAGAAGAGAATAAAAGGGTGTGGAAATAACACTTCGGAATTTTGGGATTCGGTTTTTTGTGGTTTCAAATGTCCAACCACATAACAAAACCATTCTCGAATTTCGAAAAGAGAAAGGGTGTGGAATTAACACTTCGGGATTTCAGGATTCGGGGTTTCAGGGTTTCAAATGTCAAACCACATAACTCAACCATTCCCGAATTCTGAAAAGTGAAAAGGTGTGGAATTAACACTTTGGGATATCAGGATTCGAGTTTTTGGGGTTTCAAATGTCAACAACATAACTCAACCATTCCCGAATTCTGAAAAGTGAAAAGGTGTGGAATTAACACTTCGGGATTTCGGGATTCGGGTTTTTAGGGTTTCAAAAGTCAAACAACATAACTCAACCATTCCCGAATTCCAAAAAGTGAAAAGACTTAAGAATTTTACACGTACAGAAGGATACAATAGGATAAAGGTATTCTGTAACGGAAAATATCTAAATTTGTCATAGACCTGGACTAAGGAAAGGATAGCCCATTCTGAAAAGAAAACAAGGAAAATAAAAGGGGTTTCCAAAATTCTTTAACTCCTGAATTTGTCATTCTACACACATCTAATATATTGTTTGATTGTTAGAGCATATTGTTATATACACAACAACGAATAAGAACATTCACACAAAAAGTGGGAAGAAATCCTTACAGATCTGATTTAATTAGATACCATACATCAGATGCAAAAAGGATCATACAGACAGAGAATGTAACCTATTCTAGTTCAGATTCGATAGATACATATCATCAAAAGACATAGACATTCATAATAGAGAGGGGAAACTTAACATATCTTAATCCAGTCTATGGAAAGACAAAGGGAACAACCACATTCTTCCCAACCGTAGAACTGGGTAGCCAAATCTACTTACCCAATTCACCCCCTAGCCTGACCATGAATCCATGAGGGTGAACTTGGAAACTCCTCCTCAACAATGTCCTTCAATTCCAACAATTATCCTCTTGCCTCACACTTACTCAATAGTTCTCATAACAGCAAGGTGATTATGTTTCATCAAGCTTCACTTGCCTCACACTCAATCCATAGTGTTCATAACATCAAGCGAGCTCAGAAAACCTCCTCCCAGCATACTTGGCAGCATCCTGCCTCCTTGCATATGCTATCTATCAATTTTGCCCAATTCCTTTCCCTCATTTGGGGATTTTCGCAGATTTTTTAATCCATGACCTTTAGGGGCTTCCAGTGGCCAAATCTATAATTTTTCACTTGTAATCATCAACCCAGAGGCAGTTCCAACTTGTTCCCCACTCATGGAGTCATGGTGAGATGATTTTTTTTCCATTTGTCCTCCTGCAGTTAATATAATTATTCTGTTGTGATACAAGTGTCATAGTCAAATAGTTAGTTGAGTCCAAATAGATCTCTACCCAACAGTCATAGTAATTAAATACAATTATTGATTTCGAAATTTGGAATTGCTATAAATGGAAAAAAAATTCCAGATTCGAATTTGCCAAAAACGAAAATAAATTTTCAGCAACAAAAATAAAAATATTTATTTTTGGGGGATGTCACATTTCAGACTCCTAAAGTAAGACTTCAGAGAAGTCTCTATGTTTTCTCCCACTAGTTGATCAGATGTTTGAGAAAGGTTCCCAATGAAGCCTCAATCAACGATCCATAATGTCTTTGAATTCCTCCCCATCGATATAAAGGTTTGTGGGATTCTGCCACTTTGGGATTTCACGATCTCACATCCTTTACAGGTCTTATCCCATTTAACTTCTGAAGGTTTACCTACCCGAAAGATCATAAAGGGATATTACTGCTTGTTGTCGGTCGTCATTATGTATTACCCTATCCTTCCACTAGGATCGATCTAACGGTTGAGAGAGATCCCAAAGGATCCTTAGATATATGTCTCATGTTACTTCATGACTTTGGAATTTGAGAGTTCCATTTGTTTAACGCCTTCTCACTCCAAGAGTAATTCAACATAGAATTTGACCATAGCATATATCTAATGGTCAAGAAATATTCTCATGTTTCTTGGATCAATGGATCACGTAACTTCATAGCTGAAAATCTAGTAAGGGTTTAGCAATAAAGCGGATTCCATGACAATGAATAGGAAACCACTACTTGTCAGTCAACTTTTCGGTCATTGTTTCAATAGGTTTATTTTGACAATATTTGAATGTTGTGAGGTTTCAACATCTCGAAGTCTCAGACCTATGAAGTCCTGAAGCCCAGAAGGCTTAGTTACCTTTTAGCGTAGAGTAGGGTTCCAGGGTCCTGGTCATATGGAGATTTGATAATCCCCTGAGGGATATACTCTCAAATATTATCTCAGATTTGGTTAAGGCCATAAAATTGAGCATATGATCACTAGGGAGAATGGTTTGTAGGAAGTTCCTTTCACTTCACAATCCAAATCATGTAACATGATAATGGTAATTCTAAGGGATTGACAGGTTCAAGGTTATACCATAGAGCTTGTCCTGAATCTATATTTCCAAGTTTTGTCCTTAGATAATCCATTGAAGACTTTCCCACCAACACAAGAGTCAAATTATTGTTCTCCCAATTTCATTTAAAACTCATTACTATTAATTCTCCTTCTCTAAATAGAGGTAAGAAGAAAACCATATACAAAATATGGTATTCAAGCTTTGCTTCAAATTTCCCATGCCACTAGGCCATTAGAGCCATGAATTCTACCATTCAAACAAGGTAAAATGATTTTCCATCATCTAGCTCAAGAAAAAAATGCATATTAAAACAAAACATCCAATACAACATAAAAACTCAGAGTCGCACTTATATGAAATTGGAAACTAGTTGGAAACTATCGAAAGGGGTTCTCTTTTCCACCCAAGAATAGGCACAGTTTTCTCTTCGAGTATTATTCAACTGGCCACCCCCTATCTAGATCATGATGCCATGAGATGATTTTTTCCTTTTTTTTCAACTATATAAAGGGACAAATATTACTCTCCTTTTTCCCACATGGCCCTGGAAGTTCAGTTTTCTATCCACCAAGCAAGGGAGCTTACTATGATTGCTCACTCAATCACTACAACTTTGTGTATGACCTTGATTAGAAAACATTGTGTAAGAACTCCTGTACTCATAATAACATATATTTCTCAGTTATCCTTATAATCAAAGAGCCTCTCATGCTCCCCTTCCTCTCAACTGGCATTCTGACTTACACGTCCCTATCATCTTCCCTCTGCCCACAATTTTCCTGAATTTTCTTTCCTTTTCCAACAAGATTTTGTGGTTTAGATCGAGAAGTTTCCATATGGGTACTTTTCCCATCTCCTCATTTTCTCTTGATGCATACTTCCCAAATACCATCTTGACTGGAAATCAATTTTTTTGGGCCAGAAGATTGTTCTGGGTATGAGAAATTTATATCCAACTGCATACTAGTCTGGCAGGGTTATATCAACCATCACTAGCTCCCCTTACCATGCCCTCGCATGCATCATGACCCATACTAGCCACCATCTTTTAGTATTTATGCAACAATTTTCCATTTTTATTTAATAACATTATATATATATGTATATATATATATACACACACACAATACCTTTAATAACAACGTTCAATGTCTTTTCCAAAATTCTCATGAAGAGTCTCTCCACGGTATTTTATCCAAATATAATTATATTTACAATCTGGGTGAAATAGGGGTATTACAATCCCCTCTGCCTTAAAGAAACACCTTCCTTGATGTTCTACCTGTCATTTTGGTCTTTATGTACAACAATGAATAAAAATGTGTATGTCATTTTCAAGACATCCTCCAATTCCCAAGTAGCTTCATCTAGACCAAAGTGTTTCCATTGCACCTTGACCTATGCAATGGTTATGTTCCTAAGTTGAATGTACTTCATGTCTAGTATGCATTGGGGTTATAGTAGGAATTGTCGCTCTGGTTCCACCTGGATCATAGACCAATCAATTATATGATTAGAATCATGTACATATTTCTTCAACAATGAAACATGGAAAACATTTTGTGCTTTCACTATGGGACAAAGTGTTAGCCTATATGCTACTGGTCCCATTCTCTCCAAAATTTCAAAGGTTCCACAAAAACAAGGTGCCATTTTTTCACAAGTTCCCATTCTCAAGGAACTTCTTTTGGGTCTAGTCCGAAGATACACACGATCCCCTACTTTGAACTCCGTAGGAGTCCTATTTTTGTCTACATAGATCTTATGTTGGTCTTGGGCCACCTTTAGATTCTATCTTATTTGAACTACTTGTTGTTCCATTTATTTTAATAGGTTTGTCCTGAGTGTTATTATTTCCACTGGGTTAGTCCAACTAATTCGAATGTTACATTTCCTTCCATAGAGATCCTCAAAAGGACTCATCTTCAAGGATTTGTAATAGCCATTGTTATAAGAAAACTCTACCAATGGTAGGTAGTTTCCCACTTCTTGGTTTGATGCATCACATGCATCCTTAAGATGTCGTCTAACACTTGGTTTACCCTTTTTGTTTTTCCATTAGTTTGAGGGTGATAATCTGTACTAAATAGTAATTTAGTTTCAAAACCAAAAAACAAATATTTCCAAAAGTTTGAAGTAAATTTTGTATCTCTATCTGATGTGATTTTTTTAGGAATTACATGTTGTCTAAATATTTCTTTCATGAAAATATTGACAATATTTATCACCTTGCAAGTTGACTTTATGAGGACAAAGGGATCATCCTTTCTCATCTTGTCCACAACTACGATAATAACGTCATTCTTCTTGGTTGATTTAGGTAGTTTGTTGAAAAAATCCATGGAGATGGTTTCCCATTTCCATTATAGAATTGGTAGGGGATGAAAAACCCATGTTGGATGTTTGTTCCCCACCTTAACCTACTAAAATTATAATCACTTAGCCAAGTATTAATCTATGTCCTTCTTCATTATCAACGAATAAAATAGGTTCTTAGTGGCTGTGATAATTTTCTGATAACCAGGGTAACCAATGTATGGTATTTTATGTACTTCATCCAGTATGAACCTCTTCAAGTAGTCACTATTTGGAACATACAACCTACCTTTGTAAGTTAGCATACCATCATTCAATAATTGATATCCCTCATACTTCATCCCTGTGGGATCTTTATCTAAGTATGATTTCACAGTTTTGAAAAAATAATCTGTTGCCTATGCACTTTTAACTCTCTCCTTTATGTATGATTCATAGGTATTTGTGGCTACCAAATGAATCACTTTGATACTTATACTTAGGGCATCAACCACTTTTTTTTTCCTTTCCCTTAATATGTTTGATTTCAAAATTAAATTCACTAAGGAGGGCCAACCACCTAGCTTGTCTAGAATTGAGTTTGGGTTGGTCAGACAAGTATGTCAACCCACAGTGGTTGGCCATAAGTACAAATCTTCAGCCTAGGAGGTAATTCCTTTAAATTTTTAAAGCATGTACTATGACATCCAATTCTAGGTCATGTTTCACATAATTGATTTCATGTGCATTCAATTTTCTAGATTCATAACCGATTACACATCGTTGTTGCATGAGGACTCCTCCAAGTACTTCTTTGCAAGCATTTGTACACACTAGGAAGTCCTTATGTGGGTCTGCAATTTTTAGTATTGGTGTATTGGTTAAGGAGTGTTTGAGTTGGTGAAAAATCTCTTCACATTCTATGGTCTCTACACAATTTGAGTATGCCATTCTTATTTTTCCCAAACAAGGTTGGTGCTCCCAAAGGGGATACAATAGGATTGATGTAACCCTTTTCCAACATATCCTTTATCTATAGTTTGATCTCAACTATATCTGATGTAATCATTCTATAGGGTTCTTTAGACATTGGCACCACTCCGGGTATAATTTCTAATGAAAAATCAATATCTCTTCTTGGAAGTAGCCCTGGTACCTCTTCTAGAAACACATATTTATACTATCTTAATATAGGATGGTCCCCTATGCTTGTTTTATTTTCCTCAACAGAGTTCAACACTTGTATTGCATACAAAGGACATCCTTTTCTGCAATAATTCTTCACTTGAAGTGTTGATATTTGTCTCAGTGAGACATGATTTTGAATTCCTTGTAGGGTTCTTTTCCTCCCTTCCTCATCTTCACACATCACCATTTTATTATAATAGTACAAATTAGATTTATGGGAATCCAACCATTCCATGCCAACAAGTAGGTCATAAGATCCTAAAGGAAGTAGATTTATAGTTTCTTGGGTGGAAGACCCACTCAAAATGAATTGCTCTACTAGTAAGACCTCTGTTACTTTAATTTTTGTCCCAGTGGCTAGTTGTACCAACCATGATTTAGTCTATTTTACTGGATAAAAATTACATTTATCCATAGTTTGAGGGAAACATAACTTAGGTTAGAACAAGGGTTAATCAAAATAGAAACAAGATGGTTAGAAATCGTACGTTCCATCTCCATTACTGAAGCTTGGTGATCAACTTGTTGATTATCCAGGGATGCATAAATTTGTAGCATGATCCTAGCCACATCATTGATTGTGGTAGATTCCTGGATGTTGTAGATGCTCTTATTTTCTTTCTTCCTATGGGGGAAGTGCATCGACAAATGTTCTTCTCTGCATCCCCAAAATTCCAATTGTTCTCTCCTTTTATCATCATTATTTCCTCGGATTGATCCACAGGGTTTATTTCCACTTCCAGATGGAAAATTATGTTGATACACACCTTTAGTAGGAAGGCTCATCTTAGAGCCTTTCCCATGGTTCATAAGCATGGAATGTTTAAACTCCTTCTTCTTGAATCCCATTTTTCTTTCCTTTTTCCAATCCTTATGAGGTTCTTCCTTGTGCTTGAATTGTTCATAGCAGTACATTGCCTTCTTAATGGTGTATTCTAGAGTCTTGGCTTCATCAAACTCAATTATGTCTCGATAGGATTGAGGCAAGCCATTAATGAATCATTGCACCTTCACCTTTTCATTCTTTATGTAACACACATACCTCAACAACTCAAGGAATTTGTTGACATATTCATCAATGGTGAGTTTTCTAAGCTTGAGTTCATAAAACTCCTTAGTCCTTTCATCATAGTACCTTTAAGATAAGTACTTTTTCTTAAAGTACTTTTCAAATTGTTTCCATGAAAACCCCTTGTTTGAGGTGCTTCTTCTTGTGTTTCTATTTTCAGGGCCATGATTTTGTATCTCAAGTGGACTTTGGGTTATCTTAATATTATGTATGTCCACATTACTGGCCATCGGTCCATGTTGCATTTGCATCTGTAATTCTGATAGGCATTGCAATAAGACTACATTTATTTTAGTTTTTTTTTGTTGTTGTTATCTCATGAGTCTCTCATTGTCTTGTTTAAAGGTTTGTAACTCTTCCATAAGGCTTATTATTGTTTCAGCTAAATCTGGAGGGGTTTCCACCACACTCCTCTCAAAAAAATATTCTTCTATATTATGGGATCTTCCCCCCCACTCATGGTGTGTCGCCATTCTTTACACTGTAGTTTACCTTATTGTCTATTGACTACTTAAGTGTTGATAACAACATTTTCTATTAGTCAACTGTCCTCAAATTTTATGAACATCACAGGTAATATTGTTTTGTAAGGTAAAATTAGCTTCATTACTCCTCATATAACACCAATATGCAGTTCATATTCAGAGCATGTAAACAATATAAGATATCACTCCTTTTAGTAGTAAATCTTAAATAATATGTTACAGCTGGATAGGGCAGAGTTCCATGCCTGTAAGAATTTTTCTATTAAATCTTGTTTGACTCTTTCATGAGCCCAAGTAGGCTAAGTGTTGTTTCCTTCTTGTCACACACATAGGCCCTAAGTATCCTTTTAATGGATGGGGTATAAATTTATCTCCTTCCTACAGATTCTTTGAGTTCCTTGAGTAGGTGCACATTTCCTTATGATCTTTGATATCTTTTCAATGACTATAAACTCGTTCAAAACCGAGACATGAGTCGAAAGTTATGGATCCCTAAAATTCTCGAGGTATCGTTAGTCAAAGTCCATGTGGCACGCAAATGGCTCCACCTCATTCAAACCATCCTACCTATCATTGACATGACCTCAGTTGTCATCCTCTAGCGATTACATGGCCACTAGAGAGGCGCTTGTAGGGGATATCTCCTGCGCCTTCATGGGTAATAGGCCTTAGGCCCTTTCGATATTATTTTATAGGTCTACAAACTGTTAACGATAATTCTTGTCACGGGCTCTAGAGCATTCAGGTCTGCAAGTTGCACGAAATGCTCAAGCGCAGCACGGGAGAATCCCTATTTTTCCAAATAGCAAGTCAAGCGAGCGGGAAAAATATCGTGGGCAACATCCAAGGTCTATTTTGCGAAGTAGATAAATAGTCAGTGGGTAATTGCAGTCAGTCGAGTCATGCCAAGAATAGCGCGGAAGTTTTTAAAGAAGTGGATGGTAAGAAGTCTCCGTAGAGAACTCGCAAAGTAACGAGGGCCATTGATCATGATCAGTTGATGCGTGGGTTCATTTCTTGAACTCGGGGTTCGTGAGTTCGGAGGGCGGACCATATCCTTTGGTTGCGCGATATCGCGAGTCATGAGAATTGTCGAAAATATCTCAGCCATCCATCCCGGAGAAGTACATGGTGCACGATCGGGCTCCATCATCTCCTCGCCCTTCGCAGCTTTGAAGAACGAGGACCAGCCTCCTCCCAGCCACGAGACGCGAAGCACCGAAAGCATTCAGAACTCGGGCTCACAGTATCACCGAAGTGTTTTCAGCCATTCGTCCAAAGGGGACACTTGGCAGCAAGTAGAGCCATCTCGGCGCCTCGCTCATCACAACTCCAACGCGCAAAAAGAAGTTCCATCATATATCGATACGCGAAGTAGCAAGAGCATTCAGGACCTGGGGCCCACCACAACGTCAGATGAGTTTAGAACCGTCATATTTGAGGGACACGTGGCACCAGATTGCGTCGTCTTGGCATATCGCTCATCACGATTTCGAGGAGCGAGGAGCAACCTCTACATACTCGCGAACGCCGAAAAGCACCATGGGAGTAGGCACGTGGTCACAGCTCGTGGGCACTTGGAAAAAGAGAGGAGTTGCATGAAGGAGACCAAAGCACCGAGTTCAGTTACAGAGGGGATCGTCGCAGTCTCCAAGCACCACCAGATCTGATCTCCATATTGTTTCTCGCCTGGAGTAAATGACGATAGAAGTGGGTGGTTGAAACCTCCTTTCATTCATTAAGTGAGGGGATGGAGGGTCTGGCAAGTCTTCTTCTCAAAGAAGTCCTGTGTATCGATTTTCTCAAAGGCGCCATGCTAAAGTATTCAACTCAACAGATAAGTCTGTGCACGCTAGCTCAACACTTAATGGATCAACTACTTTCTTTTCAGGGGCCATGCATAGTTAAGATGGCGTTTAAAGGAAGATATCAGTATGAGTTTGACTGAAGGGACATCAAGCTGTGACTCACTGGGCACGCCTCTGTTAGGAAAATTTTCCTGAGTATATAGGCTCAGTTTTTGTATTTTTGTAAGCATCGATGGTTGAGAAGTTCTCCCAGTTGTAAAGTTTTAATGAAGCATTGTTGCTCTGGTTATGTATGAACTTTTGAGACTTCTTGCCTTATGAATGCCAGTTTCTTTCATGTCTTTGTTTACACTGTGTTAGAGCAACTCAGAATTGGAGGATCCAATCGAGCTGTAGCTATTATAGGATGATGTTGTAATGGATCACTATAATAGTTGCATTGTCTCTAATCAGTTCTTGTGATTTTCCCAGCGCTAAGTGACTTGGAATTGGAGGATCCAGTCAAGTCCCCTTTTAGTTCCTTGAGACCCTAAACCAAGTGGACCTTGCATTCAGAGTCTTTCTTCTGCAAACTTCTGAAAGCCTGTTGCCCAAAGTTGTTTGTTCACCTTTCTTACTAAGTCTTCCACCTGTTCATCTTTTAATCAACTCACTGGCTGAAGTTAGATCAAGACCTCCTTTGCTCCTTGCATGTCAGACTCAATCCCTTAGTTAGAATGATATTTCCCCGAGTCTCTATCCATATGATCATCTATTAAAAACTATCGTGACATAAAACTGATGGGTGTCGGGCTCTGCTCCTGCAAGCAATCCAGGAGTGACTTCTGACGCTAACATTTCTGGCGTCGTTGCTGGGGATCGAAGTTGAAAATTTTCCCCGGGATTGAATGACATTGAACCTCTGATTCTGAAGGTGCATCAGGTTTCAGAGCCTTTGAAGATTGCTACTGTGCACCTGGCGACTCCATTGTGACGACTCCACTGGAGCGAACCTGCGGTTTTAGTTGTGGCTTCCAGAGGCAGACACACGCGGTCACATACACAGTTGCCTCTAGCTACGCCCGAAGCAGATCCAGAGGCGGTGTTCAGAAAGGGAAAGGCCTCTGAAGAAGAAGCGTCCACCACCAAACCAAGTAATCCACCATATCCTTCTGTGGGAACTCCTTTTTATTCTCCTCAGTTTCTTGACAAACCTGTTCCTGGAGTTTCCCATTTCCTGAATTTCGGGAGTGTTCTTGGTGGGTTTCCCTCTCTCGGTCTAGGACCGGAGGGACAAGACCTTGTCAATCCCCTCTCCCCTGAAACTGTACCTTGGCGTAGACTCGGGAACACAGAATATTTCCCCACTCCTATCTTTACTACTCCTGCGCAAAGAGAAGCACCTGCTGACTTGAGCTCATTAGCCTTCTCCTTAAATCCCCTCTTGTTTCCCACTCCACTTCGGGACTCGTTCCCAGTAGCCCCTTCGCGAACTCCTTCTCCTCCTGGTTCTCCTCTACCTAATATCCCTATGGCTGGTGCTAATCCCCCTCTGAATAGAATGGATGCCATAGTCCCTGCCAGATACGGTCCCTTAGTCCTACCCCATCCTATGAACCCCCTCCCTGCTGGAGATTACTTGAAGTACATGCCCAAGTTTACTGGGGAAGGAGACATAATTGATGAAGAGCACCTGGCTGCTTCCTACAGTTATGCAGACAACCTCAATATTGAAAATGAAGATGTCTGGATGAGATTCTTCGTCCAGCGTTTGGATGGTGAGGTGAGGAAGTGGTTTAGAGGATTGGCTCCAGGATCTATTGCTGGGATTGAAGCTTTAGATAGTGCTTTCCTGAGGCAGTGGGGAGATAGGAAGGATTTCATGTATTACATGACAGAGTTCGGGTCTTTGAAGAAGATGGATGGAGAATCTGTTTCTAAATTCTCCAAAAGATTCAATAAGATGTATAATAAAATCCCTGCCGAGATAAAGCCTTCAGAAGCCTCGGCCAAAATTTCTTATGCTAGTGCGTTTGGCCCCGATTTCTGCCTATTATTAAGAGAAAGAAGAGTCACCTCCTTGGCTCAAATGAAGGATGCGGCTATAGAGGTGGAATCTAATGTACTAGCAGCTAACAGACTGAGAAACAAGGTTGATGCAGACAGGAGAAAGGGAAGGTCGGAAGCCTCGACTTCTGACCCATCGGTGTCCCACCCTCAAGTAGACGAACTGACCAGGATGGTGAAGTCTCTGTCCGCAGAGATGGAAAGAATGAGAGTGGAAGGGAGGAAAGCATACAAGGGCCCTATGAACGCTAAAAACAAGGGAGGTTTCAGGAGGCCCAACAATTTTACTCCCACGAACGTGCAAAGAGAGAAGGGAAGAGACAGAGAAGACCAGAAAATTCAGGCCCCTTTCCAAAAAAATTTTTTGCATGAGGGGGAAGAAAGAGAAATAGACGAGCTTAATCCTGAAATCCATTGCTTCAGAGACACTCCTCCTTTTCCTCACCTCACTCAATCAACATATGAGGAATCTCTCATGGACAACCAGCTAAATGAGCTGAGCAAGGGAGACAAGACTAGTAGCCGCCAAGGCAGCTATGACCTGAGGTCCCAGAAGAAGGCATTGGCACCCGATGTCCATGAGCAACTCACTAGAACAGAGAAACATGCTAATGAAGTAGCATATGATCACATAGGTAAGAAGGCTCAACCCCTCTCTCCAATTGTCCACAATCATGCCCCTGAGATAAGAGAGATTCCAAAGCTTGCATCTTCTTTTAATTTTGAGCATGAGATTCAAAAGATCAAAATCCCTGTGCCTCTCACCGAGCTGATTAAACATGGAAAGTTTAAAAAACACTTCTCTGAGATTTTATAGTCTGAAGCCTCATGCCTTCCCACAGACTTCATAAATCTCCAAGACGAAAAGCCAACAATTGTCCTAGGTCCCATGGTAGAAGATAGAGATGATTCATCCCCTCCCTTCTACACATCGCTAAACATACATGATAAGGTGCTGCACAACTGCTTGATGGATTCAGGGGCTTCTCACAACCTCATGCCCAAAACTGTCATGGAAGAGTTAGGACTAGAAGTCACTCGAGCTTATCATGACCTCTATTCCTTTGACTCCAGAAAAGTTCAGTGTCTAGGAGTTATCAAAGACCTGGTTGTGACCTTGTTTCAGCTGCCCATGAAAAGTGTGGTCATGGATATTGTAGTGGCCGATGTTCCCCCCAAGTTTGGTATGTTGTTATCAATATCTTGGATAAAAATACTAGGGGGAACCTTGCAGATGGACCTCACATATGCTACTATCCCCGTGTTTGGAGGAGAGCATAGAAGACTATACAAGGAAGCTCAATTGGCCTATATAATCAGTGATGAAGCCAACCCTACCAACCATCCCATATTTTCCTTAGACACTGACTTAGGCTCCAGTTTACTACAACTCACCCATGCCCCCAAGCCTCCTCTCAAACTCAGAAAGCAACCCACCAGTCCCCCTAAACTTCTTCCCTCCATCACCCCCGTCTCGAAAATGTTCTTTGATGGAGCCTCTTCCAGGGAAGGCGCTGGAGCTGGGGTGGTTTTTGTGTCACGTGCTTAGGAAACCATATATCTGTCATACAAATTAGAATTTGAGGCTACCAACAATGTGGCAGGGTATGACGCTCTTGTCTTGGGATTAAGAGTTGTGAGCGAAATGGGAATTTGAAAAGTAGCAATGTTTGGCGATGCAGAGTTGGTGGTCCAACAGATCATAAATGCTTATCAGGCTAAGCATCCTCGACTTAGAAGCTACAGAAATGAGGTGTGGGACCTAGTTGACAGTTTCTTCTTAGCATTTAACATTTCATTCATCCCAAGAGAGGAGAACACAATGGCAGATTCTCTCGCTACATCAGCGAGTAATTTCAAAGTACCCTTGCCGCCTAAATTTAGATATGACATGGAAGTAAAATACAGACCCTCCATACCTGAAAACGTCAAACATTGGAAGGTATTCAAGGATGATCTTGAGATCAGAAAGTTCTTGGAGACTGTCGAAGAATTTTCAGAGATGCATATCGACCAAGACTCTGTCTCTGAAGAAAAGATTGATGGGGGTAATTTTCTGAATAAGATTGCAGAGCGTAACATTGTGCAGTTGCCCAGCAATCATATTCCAAGGGGACTGGTCCCTTTGGAAAGGCTCTTTGATAGAAATGATGTATCATTAAAAGAAGAGGTCTCAGAGGATGACACTGGTACTATTCATTGTAACATTGGGACCGAGAATGAGCCCAAGCTTATCAAATTGTCAAGAAGTCTGACAAAGGAGTAGAGGTCTAAATACATTGAACTTTTGAAGGAATTTGCTGATGTTTTCGCCTGGACCTATGAAGACCTCAAAACCTATGACACCTATATCATCAAGCATAAAATCCCACTAAAGGAGGAAGCAAAGCCATTTAGGCAGAAGATGAGACAGATCAATCCTATGCTGCTGCCTATCATGGAGAGGGAAGTGAAGAAGCTGCTGCAAGATCAGATCATTGTACCACTGAGATATTCAGAATGGGTGGCCAACTTGGTGCCAGTAAGGAAAAAGAATGGAGAAATCCGACTCTGTGTAGACTTCAAAAACCTGAACAGGAGCTCATGAAAGGATAACTACCCTTTTCCAAAGATGGAACATATACTGCAGAGGGTAACAGGAGCTTCTAGAATATCCCTGATTGATGGCTTCTCTGGCTACAATCAAGTCTCTATTCTACCTGAAGATAGGGAAAACATAGCATTCACCACTCCATGGGGGACATTCATGTATGCCAAGATGTCGTTTGGATTAATGAATGCAGGGGCAACATTCTAGTGTGCCATGGATATAGCTTTCATCGGGGAAAAGGATAAATTTGTGGTTGTTTATCTGGATGACATCACAGTGTTTTCAAAATCTGATAAGGAGCATCGTCGCCATCTTAGGAAGGTTTTCTTGAAATGCAGAAATTTGGGCATTTCATTAAACCCCAAGAAATATTTGTTCACCATGCAGGAGGGAAAGTTACTAGGCCACATAGTATCAGCAGAAGAAGTCAGAATTGACCCCAGCAGAGTTGAAGCGATACAAGCCTTATCAATCTCGAGGTCCAAGAAGGAGGTCCAATCTTTCCTCGGTAAAATTAATTTTCTGAGGAGGTCTGTGCCTAACTTTGTTGAGGAGGTAAATCTTATAACAATCATGTTGAAGAAAGAGAATGAAGTAAGGTGGACCCCTCAATTGCGACATTCCTTTGAACAAATCAATAAGGCCGTGACTGAAGCTCATGTGCTTATCAGTCCCGACTACTCAAAGGATTTCCTTATTTTTTCCTTTGCCTCACCTGACACAGTGGTTGTTGTTCTATTACAGGCAAACGACATTGGGTTAGAGAAGCCTATTTCTTATTTCAGTCGAGCATTGAGGGATGTCGAAGTCAGGTATGACACTATGGAGAAGCAGGCTTATTCTCTAGTAAAAGCTCTCAAATATTTTAGAACCTATGTCCTGCAGTCAAAGATCATCGCCTATGTCCCCTCAGCTGCAGTTAAAGACATTCTTATTCAGCCTGATATAGACGGAAGAAGAAGTAAATGGATAGCCAAAATCCTGGAATTTGACCTAGAAATAAGGCCCACCAAATTGATCAAAGGTCAAGGTTTAGCTAAACTGTTGGCTAAAGCAAACTGCCAAGCTTTGGGGATAAGTTTTATCAATGAATGCTTGGGTATTCAGTAGAATCAACTACCTAACATAGACCATCAAAGGGAGCCCCCATTGGCTCGATGTCCTTGGTATAAGGATGTCATATACTTCCTGCAGAAGCTGCAGCCTCCAGACGGCTTGCAAAGAAGCAAAGAAAGAGCTCTGAATCTCAAAGCAATCAGATACTGCCTAATTCAGAGATGATCATGGCTGAATTTCATAGCGACCTGTGTGGGGGGCACCATTTCTGGAAAGCCACAGCCCACAAAATCCTCAGGATGGGATATTACTAGCCTACCATGTTCACTGACGTCTGCAAAAGGGTCAGGGCCTGCATCAAATGTCAAAAATTTGCAGGAAAGCAGCAGCTCAGGTCTCTACCGTTAAATTCGGTGGTGGTTTCAGGACCTTTCCAGCAGTGGGGCCTAGACTTCATTGGGGAAATTCACCCTGCTTCCAGTGGGCAGCACAGGTGGATCCTGGCTGCTACAGATTTCTTTACCAAGTGGATTGAAGCCATCCCTACTAGGAGTGTTTCCCACAAGGTAATCATTGGGTTCCTGGAGGACCTCATCACAAGGTTCAGCTGCCCAACTAAGATTGTCACTGATAATGCAGCTTCTTTCGGGTCTGAACCATTAACCAAGTTCTGTGAACAGTTCGGGATCAAACTGATTCACTCCACCCCATATTATCCATAGGGAAACGGTTTAGCAGAATCCTCCAACAAAAGCCTGATAAGGATCATCAAAACGCTGCTGGAAGACAACAAGAAGGCCTGGCATTCCAAATTAAAATTTTCTCTATGGGTCGATCGAGTGACCACTAAGAGATCTATCGGCGTCTCTCCTTTTCAATTAGTCTATGGAGTGGAGACTGTTTTCCCCTCTCAGTTAGCCCTCCCTGTAGCGAAATTCCTCCAGGACCATCAGGAGGAACCCGATGACATGATCAGAAGGATTCATCAGCTAGTGGAAGTCCAACAAGCTAGGGAGAAAACAGTGGATAGAATTCAAGACCATCAGCAGATGATCAAGCAGGTTTTTGATAGGAAAGCCAAGAAGGAGGAGTTCTAGATAGGGGACCTGATACTGAAATGGGATGATCCTAAGCAAGACAACGACAAGCACGACAAATTTGAAGTCCTGTGGATCGGGCCCTTCAGAATCTCTAAGACCTTCTCAAATAACACATACAGGTTGCAGGATTTGGAGGGTGAAGAAGTTTTCAGCAGCCCAGTAAATGTGCATTTTCTTTAAAAATATTTTGTCTAGGCCTTCAGTGGCTCCTAGGTTTTGTAAATATTGCCCTTTTATGTTCTTTGTTTTTACTTTTATTTGTTTCGTCTTAGTAAGTGACTCCATAGCCCAATAGCAAGGCACTGAAGCTACAAAAGGAGTTCTTAGAGCATCGCAGGGATGACTCTATCCCCCATGGAGCCTAATGTTAACGATAATTCTTTTCACGGGCTCTAGAGCATTCGGGTCTGCAAGTTGCACGAAATGCTCAAGCGCAGCACGGGAGAATCCTTCTTTTTCCAAATAGCAAGTCAAGCGAGCAGGCAAAATGTCATGGGCAACATCCAAGGTCTATTTTTCGAAGCAGATCAACGGTCGGTGGGTAATTGCAGTCAGTCGAGTCACTCCAAGTATAGCGCGGAAATTTTTAAAGAAGTGGACGGTCAGAAATCTCCGTAGAGAACTCGCGAAGTAACAAGGGTCATTGATCATGATCAGTTGATGCGTGGGTTCATTTCTTGAACATGGGGTTCATGAGTTCGGAGGGCAGACCATATCCTTTGGTTGCACGAGATCGCGAGTTGTGAGAATTGTCGAAAATATGTCAGCCGTCCATCCCAGAGAAGTACATGGTGCAAGATCGGGCTTCATAGTATCCTCACCCTTCGCAGCTTTCAAGAACGAGGACTAGCCTCCTCCCAGCCGCGAGACGCGAAGCGCCAAAATAATTCAGAACTTGGGCCCACAGTATCACCGAAGTGTTTTCAGTCGTTCGTCCAAAGAGGACACCTGACAGCAAGTAAAACCATCTGGGCGCCTCGCTCATCGTAACTCCAACGTGCATAAAGCAGTTCCATCATATCCCGATACGCGAAGTAGGGAGAGCATTCAGGACATGGGGCCCACCGCAACGTCGGATGAGTTTATAACCATCATATTTGAGGGACGCGTGGCACCAGATTGCGTCGTCTCGGCATATCGCTCATTGCGATTTTGAGGAGCGAGGAGTAGCCTCTACATACTCGCGAACGCAGAAAATCGCCATGGGAGTAGGCACGTGGTCACAGCCCATGGGCACTGGGAAAAAGAGAGGAGCTACGTGAAGGAGACCAAAGCACCGAGTTCAGTTACAGAGGGGATCGTCTCGGTCTCCAAGCGCCACCGAATCCGATCTCCATACTGTTGCTCGCCTGGAGTAAATGACGATAGGAGCGGGTGATTGAAACCTCCTTTCATTCATTAAGTGAGGGGATGGCGGGTCTGGCAAGCCGTCCTCCCAAAGAAGTCCTGTGTATCAATTTTCTCAAAGGTGCCATGCTAAAGTCTTCAACTCAACAGAGAAGTCTGTACACTCTAGCTCAGCTCTTAATGGCTCAGCTACCTTCTTTGCAGGGGCCATGCGTAGTTAAGATGGCGTTTTAAGGAAGATATCAATACAAGTTTTACTGAAGGGACATCAAGCTGTGAGTCACTGGGCACGCCTCTGTTAGGAAAATTTTCCTAAGTATATAGGCTCAATTTTTGTATTTTTGTAAGCATCGATGGTTGAGCAGAGCTCCCGGTTGTAAAGTTTTAATGAAGCATTGTTGCTCTGGTTATGTATGAACTTTTGAGACTTCTTTCCTTATGAATGCCAGTTTCTTTCATGTCTTTGTTTACAGTGTGTTAGAGCAGCTCGAAATTGGAGGATCCAGTTGAGCTGTAGCTATTATAGGATGATGTTGTAATGGATCACTGTAATAGTTGCGCTGTCTCTAATCAGTTCTTGTGATTTTCCCAGCGCTGAGTGACTTGGAATTGGAGGATCCAGACAAGTCCCCTTTTAGTTCCTTGAGACCCTGAACCAAGTGGACCTTTCATTTAGAGTCTTTCTTCTGCAAACTGCCGAAAGCCCGTTGCCGAAAGTTGTTTGTTCACCTTTCTTACTAAGTCTTCCACCTGTTCATCTTTTAATCAACTCACTGGCTGAAGTTAGATCAAGAGCTCCTTTGCTCCCTGCATGCCAGACTCAGTCCCTGAGTTAGAATGATATTTCCCCAAGTCTCTATCCATCTGATCATCTATTAAAAACTATTGTGACATAAAACTAATGGGTGTCGGGCTCTGCTCCTGCAAGCAATCCAGGAGTGACTTCCGACGCTAACACAAACTTCCCAAGAGTTATGAAGTCCAAATAAATATTTCCACTCTGAAATATATGGTGGATATTCTATCCACCCTCGGATCTGACGACTAAGATTCATTTGTTCTTAACACATAGCTTAAACCTGACAAAGGGGGGGGGGGTTCCCACACTGAATTTGTGACCAATCCCATGACACCACTTCATCATGGTGTAAATTCCCTAAACAATCAATATTGTACACCACATATGGATTTTGACACTTCAACACTTCGGTGTTTAACGCACCATCCTATATCCCTGCATCTTCTAGGGTCCCGGAGTTCTAAAGTTATAGACTGCCAATGTAAGACTTTGATGAAATGTCTACATTTTCTCCCACTAGTTGATCAGATGTCCGAGAAAGGTTCCCAACAGACCCTCGATCAACGCTCCACAATGTCTCTGAATTCCTCCCCCTCAATTTGACGGTTGGCAGGATTTTTCCACTTCGATATTTTACGATCACCTGTCGCTTACAGGTATTATCTCATTCAAGTCCTGAAGGGTTACCTACCATAAAATTCATAAAGGAGATACAATTTGTTTCTGTTGGTCAACATTATCGCTTACCCTACCCTTCCACTAGTCTCGACCTAATAGTTGAGAGAGATTCTGAAGGATCATTAGATATATGTCTAGAGTTACTTCGTCACTTCAACATTCTGGAGTTATGGTCATTTAATACCTTCTCATTCCTGGAGTAAGTCAACATCAAATTTGACTGTAGCATATATCCAATGGTAAGGAAATATCATGTTGTTTCTTGGATCGATGACTCACATAGCTTCACGGTTGAAAATTTGGTGAGGGTTTATCTATAAATCGGATGACACAACAACGGATAGGAAACCATCATTTTTCAGTCAACCATTTGGTATCCATTTCGACAAGTTTTCTTCAACGATATTTGAATGTTGTGAGGTTCGAAAATCCCGAAGTTTCGAACCTCCAAAGTCCTGAAGCCCAGAAGGCTTAGTTCCCTTTTAGCATAGCAAAGGGTTCCAAGATCCGATTCATACGGGGCTTTCATAATCCCCCAAGGGATACACTCTCAGATATTATCTGATATTTGGTTAAGGCAATGGACTTGAGCCTAAAGTCTTTAGGGATACTAGTTTGAACGAAGTCTCTTTCAGTTCAAAATCTAAATCATGTAATAGGACAATGGTAATTCTAAGGGATTGATACGTTCGGGGTTATCTGATAGAGCCTATCCCGACTCTATATTTCTAGGTTTGGTCGTTATATATTCCCTTGAGGACTTTCCCACCAACACAAGGGTCAAAGTCTTATGCTCCCAATTTTGTTTAAAAATCATTATTATCAATTGTCTTTCTCTAAACATAGGTAGGAAAAAAACCATCTACAAAATATGATATTCAATCTTTTCTTCGAATTTCCCAAGTTGATAGGCCATCAGAGCCACTATATCTACAATTCAAACAAGGTAAAATAATTTTCCATCATCTAGCACAATAAGAAAATTCATATTTCAACAAAAAAACGAAGAAAACATAAAAGATTAGAGTCACACATATCTGAAATGAGAAATTAGTTGGAAACTGCCGAAAGGGGTGTTCTTTTCCACAAAACCATAAGCACAGTTTTCTCTTTGAGTATTCTTCAACTAGCCACCCTCTATCTAGATCATGATTCCATGAGATAGATGAATATTTCATTTTTTCTCAGCTACAATAAGGGACAAAGGTTACTCTCCTTTTCCCACAGGTCCCTGGATGTTGAGTTTTGTATCAACCAAGCAAGGGAGAGTAGTGTTATTTCTCATTCAACCACTGTATATTCATTTATCATCTCGATTAGAAAAAAAATTCTAAGAAATATTGTACCCAAAATAGCATATATTTCTCAGTTCTCATCGGAATCAGAGAGCCTTGCACACTCTCCTTCCTATCGAATGGTCTTCTGACCTACTTGTCTCTATCCTCTGCCTTCTACCCAAAATTTTCCTGACTTTTCTTTCCTCTTCCAAAAATATTTCATGGGATATATTAGGAAGTTTACAAACGAGAACTCTGTCCATATCCTCATTTACTCTTGAGGAATACTTCCCAACTACCAACTTGACTAGTAATTAAATTATCTATGCTAGAAGATTGTTTTGGGTCTGTGCAATTTATATATAGCAACATACTAGTCTGGCAAGGTCATTTTAACCATCACTATTTCCCCTTACCATCCTCTCCCATACATCATGATCCATACTAGCCACCTTCTTTCAACAATTATGCCACAATTTTCCATTTATATATATATAAAACAAGGTCCATTGTCTTTTCCAAAATTTTCATGATGGGTTTATCCACAATATTTTATCCAATAACACACCATCTCAAAAATATATCACTTTATCAACACCATTAAATCAGATCATTATTTAACACAATTATAAATGTTTGATATAACAGAGTGTAATATCACTTATCCTTTTATTTTGTTAAGAGCAAATCCACCACTCATCTTACTACCCTTTTACCTTGTGGTTCTCATAAATTCCAATCCCTTCTTATTACCCTTCCATGGAGTGTCTTAGGACAAGGAAGTTGTAGTTAAGAGTAGATATATTTTACAAATTGTATGTATATTCTAAATATTATATTATCTTAGTTTTATTTTAATTTAGAATATAGTATGAAAGAGGAATTGATTTTTTGAAAGTATAATTCTTTTAATTATTTAATTTTATATTATATATTAATTATATCTTATTAAATTATGAAAATTTACATTTTGATCTTTTTATATTATATATATTTAAATTTAAAATGAATCAAAT
Source organism: Picea engelmannii (assembly GCA_009831015.1). Lineage (NCBI taxonomy): Eukaryota > Viridiplantae > Streptophyta > Pinopsida > Pinales > Pinaceae > Picea > Picea engelmannii. The sequence continues at coordinate 61,414 of ML799092.1, read as the reverse complement.
TGATTTAATTTTTATATGTCGTTGTATTTATAAATTTGAGTTAAAAAATATGAAAATTTACATTTTATCTCTTTTGTATTATATATATTTAAGTTTAAAATGAATCAAATTGATTTAATTTTTATATGCGGTTGTATTTATAAATTTGAGTTAAAAAATGGATAAGTTTATTTAATTTTTTTGTACTTTTTTATTTTTATAATAAGATATTAAATTATGTTTTAAATAATAAAAAAATGATAATTTAAAAAAAAAAACATCTAAATTTTAAATAAATTTAAATTAATTAATTTTTTTATATATTATTATATACATAATTATTAATAAATATAAATATTTAATAAATCTAGATTTAAAATAAACTTAAATAAATTTAATTTTTTATATGTTATTATATCTGCCGAATGTCGAAGGCATGTATATAGAAATCGATATGCCTTCACTCAATATTAGTTTTCTTTGACTTATTTCGATATTAATAGTTTAATCAAAGTTTTAACAAAAACATTTTATTTTAAATTATTTATAAAAGGAATTTTTTATTTCTTATTGGATAGAAATGTAGATGTATTATAACCTAAGAAAATGAAAACTCTCATTCACTAACATTTAATCTACATTTAATCTTGTAGAAACCTTTGGAAAATACTATCTTAGATCAAGGAAAATCTTGAAGACCTCCTGCAAAGGTGATAGACATTGGCAAAGGAAGGTAAGGTGGCAACGCTTAAGGTATCTGCAGCATGCAAGAAAAGGAAGGTAAGGTGGTAGTGCTTAAGGTATCTCCAACATGAAATATCTCTCATCTACGAGTGAATATGATCGAGGTGATTTCTTCTCGCCCCCTAGCTCCTATCTATCATGTAACATCCCCCAAAATAAATTATTTTTAAAGTCTGAAATTTCTAAAGAAATTACTTCCGTTTTTTGTAAATTTGAAATTGGAATTTTTTTTCCATTTATGGAAATTACTAATTTCAAAGTTAGTTAATTGAAATTAATGATTATGACTGTTGGGAAAAGATATGATTTGACCCAACTAACTACTTGACTATGAAACTTGTATGAAACAAAATATTTTATATTTATTGCTGATAAACAAATGGAACAACCAGGTTAAAATCAACTGACTATGACTCCATGAGAGGGGAACATGTTGGAACTACCTCAGGGTTGATTATTACAAGTGGAAATTCAGGAATCTAGCCATTGACAACCCCTGGAAATCAATGATTTGGAAAGATGTGAAAACTCCCAAGGGGAAAAAGACCTAGGCATCTTTTGCTTTTGGATATATAACATATGGGAGGAGGCAAGACGATGTCTAGTAGGCTGGGGAAAGAATTTATCTCTTGTTGTTATGAACACTACTTATTGAGTGTGAGGCAAGGAGAAACTATTGAAACTAAAGGACTATTGTTGAGAAGAAGTTCTTTGTTCGCCCTCATGGATTCATGGTTAGGCTAGGAGATGAATAGGGCAAGTGATTTGGCTGGCGTCTTCTAAGGTTGGTAGGAATGTGGCTATTCCATTTTTGTTCGACAATTTGTTCAGATAAGTCTATCTTTTCCTTCTCTGTTTAAATGTCATTGTGAATTATTGGTTGGTAGGATTTCATCTGTTTAAATATTAATGAGGTACTCTATTGATTAAATCCTGGAGGAATGTAATGAAATTAGGATAGACTCTCATAGTTTAATTGCAGTTGTTGATTAAACCCTACTAAGTAATTTGACTAGAATGAAAATGGAATGGTGGAAATATACCAGAAAAATGTAGCTATATTAATATATTTCTACTTCATTATTTTTATGTTATAAGTTACTGCCTATTTGGTGCATCAAATACATCTCATTATTTTGTTTTACAAGTGAATATACGTTTAGTAATCACTATTTTGGAAGTAAACCTTAGAATTACAAACTTTTCATACATATACTACATATATACATCTCTGTGGGTTATCTCTTGAGTTTGGACGATTTATCCTATCACATTTAAACTATTGTGTGAATGATTGTATATAATAGGAGACAACTATGCATGTAAATACATATATAAAGATTTATGTATAAATATAACCATACAACTTAGAAGACTTACCTCAAAATCCTAAAGTATGTATATCAATAGGCACTAATAATATAATGAAATATGAATTAATCAAACCGGCCACATATTAAGTTATGGAATAATAAATAAAATGAACTCAATCTTTCAATGCAAATGGAATTCTGGAATGAAATTTTAGAGGAGCGAAAGCCGCTGAATTCAGAGGACAGAGATTCTGGATCCATTTAAAGTACATACACATATTCTAATAAGTTCAAAATTTACTAAGTATGCTATCAATTAATAAATCGTTCCAACCTCTGTATATGCTAGATATCGGTGAAATAAAAGAAAGCAAGTAGCTATGTTGGCCACCACGAAGTTTATGAAAAATAAAATAATACAGGAACAAATTAATTGTATTAAAGGATAAGTTGTCTGGAGTCACATAAATTATAGGTATACACATATTCGGTGATACCCAAGATTCACTATCCATTTTAGAACTCTAAATATAGCATATTCAATATACCGAAACAAGGAGTTCAGCGATTGAGCTTCCTTTGCTTAAAATTGACTATACAACCTATCAACGGTGGCGAAATCCATGTTCATTATAGATTAATAATTTATTTTACACAGAGGCAAGGGCTCGACCCTTAGGGATTTTCTTTAAATCTGAATACATAGTTAAATCAACTACCATAGGAAATCTGGCACTTCTACCCACGATAATTGTATACTAATCTATTCACACAATATAACCTGGAAAGTATTGTTTAAGCACTACTTTTAGAACCCGAATACCTTTTGTACAAGGTGAGACACCGATTCGAGAGACTTCAAGCATCAAAAGTCCTACGAGGAAACAAGGACAGTAATGAGAAAAGAAGAATTTAATAGAATTCCAAATAACAAATTAGATTAAAATCCAAGACAATTTCTATGCTACAAAAATATCATATCTATGATTCTCAACATCAATTAACTTGCAGTCTAGATCTGTCATGCCATCCCCATGGTTGAGGAAGACATCCACAAACTCAAAGGGAGAAGTGGGTCAAGTTCGATCTAATGGGTACCCTCGCAAAAACTAGGGGTCCCATCATTAGATCGCTATAAAAAAATCTTTAATCGTGATTACCAGAAATAAATACAAGGAACCGTTGAAATTGAAATGATTAAAATATACAGATATTATACACTATCGTTATAAAAAATTGCAGAACCATTACAACCATGAGACTTCACCCTTTCCACTGTAATAAAAATATATGCTGACGACTGACAATAATAAACAATGAGATTCAACAGGGAATTAGGGTGCCTAGAAAAAAATTGTTGCCTTCCCTTTTATAAAGATGAGGAAAAAATATTTTTATGTTTCCTAAAGGCCATGTGTCTCTGGATGAGCATAGGGTAAAATCTCTCAGGGAATTATTTTAAGGACTCTGAAGATTAATAATACTTAGTGAAACCATCACTGTATTCAGACGCGTTGAGCCACATTTAGGAAAACCCTGTATAAATCTCTATTTTGTACAAATAATAAAGGAAAACCTACATCACCGTAAAACAAGTAATTGCAGTTGATAAACCGATATTGCCAAGACTCCTTACGATGAGGACGGTAGGTTAAGTATAAAGGTTCAAACAATGAAATGCGACCTATTACTATAGAAAATACAGTAGGATGTCGACCCTTTGAAAAATGACTATTACACATTGGAAAATCGAATCCACCCTCGAGGAAGAACCCTCGTAAAATTAATTATAACATAGATTGGAAACTCTTGGCCATGACGTTATCCCACATAAACTTTCTAAGACTAAAACACTTAGGGTTCAAGAATATAATTCTTTCGTTACATATCAGATGGAGGCAGGGAAAACTATGAAGTGATAGAACCTAGTTTCAATCAACTCTACCTCTAATACATTAGTCTAATATCCTACATAAAAGACTTTACAGAATAGATAACAAGTCTTTCCAATACATAAGAGTCCGGGAAGATACCGACAGAGCATACATATATTTACCATATGGTGTAACCATGTAGGATAAAGGATAAATAACCATTGTATAAGAATTCTTACCTTCCAAAGGTTCCAACCAGTATTTCTCTGGAAAATACTTTCATCGATGCAAGTCCCAGCTTCACGATGGCTAGTCACTAAATCAGGCGAAAGAGTAACAAATTTCGTTTGACAGTGTTTTACGTAAACACAAGGATAGGAATTGACAAAAACAAACAATGGGAAAACCCCTAATGAGTCAAGTAATAGTGCCGAGTAAATATCTGTGTCGAGGCCATGTGATTGATGCAAGGTGGCGAGAGTGCAGTGGACATGAAGGTCAAGCAGTAGCCCAAGGAGTACGCCATAGGTTTCTTTGTTTAATTTTGTAGGTAAGGTCATTAAATCTTGACAATACACCCCCGTCCACCTTACTTATCTCTTAGTTATGGAGAAGAACAAGTGCATACTGGTTAGGTTTAGAACACGCACCCTTTTTCATCCTGGTTATGTTTTAGCTCTTACCCATAGCTTGGTAAATGCTTGGATTTTGTTAGTTAGAATGTGGTTGATCGAACATTACCATGACCCTTTGTGCTAGTCACATTTGCCCGAGTTTTAATACTTGTATAGACAATCACTGCGATATTAACAAATGATCACGAGTGTTAAGGGTAATGTATATTATGCTATGGGATTTGCGCAAATAGGAAAAATTTCCTATAGTTTACAAAACAAAACACCATGTACTCTAGAGTGAGGACCAAAGAAAAATAATCCTTTAGTAGTTTCACCCTCGCTCTTATAGAGGGTAGAGTTAACATGTCATACTAGATATGTGCTCCTAGACAAGAAGTTGCAAGACCAATTTATGGATGCCAAGGGGTAGTGAAACCTTTATGTCACGAAGTTATGATTGCTATAGTTACCTTATAAAAATATTATTTTTTTTATCATAAAATATGGGAAACATTACATATGGTATCAGAGAAAAGGTTACAACACTTGGACCTTGAAAAGGGCTAAAATATTTACTTAGCACATATTTTTTTCTATATAAAACTAACAAACCATTATTGTTACAAATAGAAAAATCTTTTCTATTCTATGTTAATCATGGCAGCTGAGGATGAAGAGAAAATTAGTCTGGAGGAGAATTCTGGACAGAGACCCCATGAAGATCAGACATAGAACGGTGGCAGAAGCTCTCCTACTGAAGTTCTGGAAATGATGGGGAATCTCATTATTGAGCTGCAGGTTTTCAAAGCAGACAATGAGAAACTGAAGAAGGCACAGGAGGAACAATAGGAAATAACTGAAGTCCTGTTGCATAGTATAGTGAGAAAGAAAACCCCAAAGGACGATAACCAGGAAGAAGAGGTAAGTTAAAGGGCCTCCAAGAATTTTTGTCCTGGAGTAGAAAAAGGGGACAACTCATCTAAAGGTACACCTTCAGCTGAAGATAAAACAAAAACATATAGAATAAGGAAATAGGTAGATCACCTTGAGGGAGAATTTAAGAAAATCAAACCATCCAACTTTCATGGGGAATCCAAAACAGGGGAGGAAGTTGAAGCATGGTTATTAGACATCAAGAAGTATTTCTAGATATACAACTATTCCAGCAATCTGAAGGTCAAAATGGCCATCTATAATCTGAAATGGAAAGCTAGCATTTGGTGGCAAGACCTGAAGTTGGCGAAGGGTCTAAAGGAAAAAAAAATGGAATGGTCAGACTTTAAGAAACAATACCTATCTAAAAGTTACTATGAAAGAAAAACCAAAGAATTTTATGAATTGTGACTTGGTCAAATGGCTATGGAATATCTGATAAACAAATTCCTAGAATTAATAAGGTTTGTTCCTTATATTTGGGAGGAAAAAGTGAAAATACAACGGTTCCTAAGCTGTTTACCACAGTCCTATAAGAAGAGAATCAAATTTGATAATCCCAAGTCCTTGACTGAAGTATTCAAGAAAGCTCGAATGTGTTACGAACAATACAAAGAGAGGTCAAAATTTCCAAAGGCTTGGAAAGAGAAGAAACAAGATCGAATGAACCAATGAAAGAAGGGATATCAACCAACTCCATATCGGAATGAAGCCAAAAGTTTTCCAAGGAAATATTTTTACTCCAACAATCAGAAAACCCAAGGGGGTGGTAAATTAGTAAACTTGGGAACAAAGAAGTTTTGGGACAACCCCGGTGAACTATTAAAATGTTGGGAATGTGGAGAACCTCACTTAAGGAGGAACTGCCCACGTTTGACTTTAGTAGCGAGAACTACGGTTCACAACCTGCAAGAATCCTCTACAATGGGAGATGTGGGCAGAAAATTGCATCAGATAAATGCAGTCGTGGATGGTCGTCAAGCTGACCGCCAGTCCTCTGTGGTGGAAATTGAACGTAAAATCAATAACACTCGTATTTTTTTTTATTGATCCTGGAGCTACATTGATTTATATAACTCCTACTATAGAGGAGTCAAATAAACTTAAGAAAACAAGACATGCAAAATCTTGGCTGGTACAACTAGCAACAGGAACGAAAAGAAAAATTATCGACTTTATCTTTGATTATGAGTTCAGTTTAGGCGGTCAAAACATAAAGACAAATCTGACCATTCTACTGTTAGGGTCTTATGACGTAATTATCATAATGGATTGGATAGAAAGGCATAAATCAGTATTAGATTTTTATGAAAAATCACTCAAGTATAAAGGCGAAAATGAAACTGCTAGGACGATTCAAGGTATACAAAAACCAATCTCAGTTAGATAGATTTTAGCAATGCAATTCAAGAAACGCATGAGAAAGGGTTTTCAAGTTTATGCCATCCAAGTAACAAACCTTCTAGAAAAATAAAATAAACCCAACTTGGAGGACTTTGCCATGCTGCATGATTTCAAAGATGTTTTTTTTTATGAGATACCTGAATTACCCCCAAGGAGGCAGATAGAATTTTGTATCGACCTACTACCTAGTTCAGCCCCTATCTCTAAATCACCTTACTGAATGAGTTTTTTGGAATTAATAGAACTAAAAATTCAACTATAGGAATTATTGGACAAACAATATATCAAACCGAGTGTTTCACCCTGCGGAGCACCAGTCCTCTTTGTGAAAAAGAAGGGAAAAAATATGAGATTATGCATTGATTACAGATAGTTAAACATAATGACGTTTAAGAACAAGTACCCCTTACTTAGGATAAATGATCTGTTCACTCAAGTAGGTGGGGCAAAGATTTTCTCAAAATTGGATTTACGATTTGGTTATCACCAGGTTAAGATAAAAGATTAGGACATAAGTAAAAGAACATTCTGAATGAGATAAAGACATTACGAATTTGTTGTTATACCTTTTGGACTCACTAATGCACTAGCCATGTTTATGTGTTTAATGAACAATATTTTCAGTGAGTACTTGGATAAGTTTGTGCTGATATTTATTGACGATGTTCTAGTATATTCTAAAACAAAATAAGAACACAAAGATCACTTCAGGATAGTTCTGCAAACTTTAAGGAAGCACAAATTGTATGCTAAATTCGATAAGTGTGATTTTTATCAGGAGAAAATACAATACCTAGGACAAGTAATATTTGTAGAGGGCATTGCAGTCGATCATGAGAAAATAAGAGCCATCATGGAATGGTTGCTTCCTAAAGATGTAGAGGACATCCAGTCATTCATGGGAATCATCGGATATTACCGCAAATTTATAGAGGTATTTTCAAAAATTGCTTACCCTATAACATCGTTACAGAAGAAGGGAACCAAGTTTAACTGGTCACAGAAATGTTAAGAAAATTTCAATAAGTTAAAGGAATTGGTAACGACCGCACCCATTTTAAAGGTAGCAGATCTAAACAAAGACTTCACTGTCTATGTATATGCGAGTAAATAAGGACTAGGTGGTGTCCTAACTCAAGAAGGACACGTTATTTGTTATGAGTCCCAAAAAGTAAAGGAACATGAACGAAACTACATAACCCATGACTTAGAGTTGGCAGTTGTAATATATGCCTTAAAGATGTGGCGGCACTACATAATGGGAAAAAAAATTATGTTATTGACAAACAACGGTGGTGTGAAATTTTTCTTTAGTCAGTTGGACCTTAATGCAAGGCAAGCAAGATGTCTAGCCTTCTTGAGCGAATTTGACTTTGAGGTAATACATATCAAGGGAAATGAAAACAAAGTGATTGATGCTTTAAGGATAAGAGTTCTTGGGTTGTTTGAAATAAACATTAGCAGGGAATAAAGTGACCTTGAACAGAGGATAAAGGATGCAAGTAATAATGACAAAAATTACACTAAAACAATGACAGAATTACAGAACACTACAAGAAAATTCAGACAAAATAGACCTAAGTTTGGATAGAAATGGTCTACTACGATTTAAAAACAGAATATACATACCAGATTTGGTAGAGTTAAAGTTAACAGTTTTGGATGACGTAAACAAGAAACCCTATTTTGTTCATCCACGATACCAGAAAACAATAACAACACTAAGAAAGTTATTCTATTTGCCTAATATGAAGGGCGAAACAACAAAATACTTAGCTAAATGCCAATATTATCAGGAGGTAAAAGTCGAACACCAGCATCCAACTGGCATGTTCCAGCCCTTACAAATTTCAGAATGGAAATGGGAGACTATATCACTGGACTTTATTACAGGTTTGCCTAGAACTCAGAAACATAACGATTCAATTATGGTGGTAATCAATAAACTTAGTAATTCTACACACTTTATTCCTGTAAATTCTACTTTTAAAGACATTAACATCGCTGAAATATTCATGAAAGAAATTTTTAGACCGCATGGTATTCCTAAAATGGTGATTTTAGATAGAGATGTAAAATTTACATCTGCTTTTTGGAAATAATTGTTTGCAGGGTTAAATGCTAACTTAAGTTTCATCACGAGTTATCATCTACAAGCAGATGGGCAAACTGAATGAACAAACCAAATCGTAGAAGATATGCTCCACATGTACATAAGAACAAAACAAGGCAAGTGGGAAGACTACCTGCACTTGGTAGAATTTGCATACAACAATGGGTACCAAACTTCGGCTAAGATGAGCCCTTTCAAACTATTGTACGACAAAAAATGTACGACTCCGATGAGCTAGGATAACCTAGTTCACAGACTCATAGTAGGACCAGAGATGCTCCAGGAAATGGAGAGCATGGTAAGAAAAGCACAAGAGAAATTAAAAGAGGTGAAGGACAGGCAGAAGAGTTACGCGGACTAGAAAAGGAGACACCTGGAATTTCAAGTGGGAGATCACATCTATTTAAAATTCAAAGCCTGGAAAATTTCACTAAAGCTAGGTAACTGTGCCAAGTTGGCACCCGGGTTTTTTTTAGCTTTTGAGATCTTAGATCGAATTGGACCCATAGCATACCAACTTGCACTTCTTACCAATCTAAAAATTCATAATGTATTTCATGTTTCCTTGTTAAAGAATTATGTTCATGATCCTACTCATATGATCGATTAGAAATTGGTGAAGGTGGAACCAGAAGGCGAGTTCCAAGTGTAACCTCTACGAATTCTAGATACGAGAGAAATAACACTTCAGAAAAGAGTTGTCTCCCAAGTAAAAGTGCAATGGAAGAACTTTAGCCCAAGTAAAAGTGCAATGGAAGCACTTAAGCAAGTAAAAGTGGGAGTTGGAGGGAGATTTGCATAAATCTCATCCAACATTGTTCCAAGAAAGTAACGAACACCGAGGATAGTTTTTTATTGAAGGGGGAAAGGATTTAACATCCCTAAAAATAAATTATTTCTAAATTCTAAAATTTCTTAGGAAATTATTTCCGTTTTTTGGTAAATTTGAAATTGGAATTTTTTTTCCATTTATGGAAATTTTGAATTTTGAATTTAGTTAATTGTAATTAATGATTATGAATGTTGGGCAGAGATCGGATTTGACCCAACCAACTAATTGACTATGACACTTGTATGAAACAAAATATTTTATATCTATTGCTGATGGAAAAATGGAACAACCAAGTTAAAATCAACTGACCATGACTCCATGAGTGGGGAACATGTTGGAACTACCTCAGGGCTAATTATTACAAGTGGAAAATCAGGAATTTGGCCATTGGCAGCCCCTAGAAATAAGGTATTTGGAAATATGCGAAAATTCCCAAGGGGAAAAATACCTAGCCATCTTTTTATTTTGGATATATAGCATACGGGAGGAGGCAGGACGTTGTCTAGTAGGTTGGGGAAAGAATTTAGCTCTTGTTGTTATCAACACTACTTCTTGAGTGTGAGGCAAGGAGAAACTATTGAAACTGAAGTACTATTGCTGAGGAGGAGTTTTGAGTTCGCCCTGATGGATTCATGGTCAGGCTAAGGGGTGAACATGACAAGTGATTTGGCTTCACTATTTTAAGGTTGGGAGGAATGTAGTTGTTCCATTTGTTGTTCGACAATTTGTTCAGATAAGTCTATCTTCTCCTTCTTTGTTTAAATGTCAATGTGAATTATTGGATGGTAGGATTTTATCTATTTAAATATGAATGAGGTACTCTATTGATTAAATCCTAAAGGAATGTAATGAAAGTAGGATAGAGTCTCATAGTTTAATTTCAGTTGTTGAGTAAACCCTACTAAGTAATTTGACTGGAATGAAAATGGAATGGTGGAAATATACTAGGAAAATGTAACTATAATAATAGATTTCTACTTCATTATTTTTATGTTAGAAATCACTACATGTTCGGTGCATAAAACACATTTGATTATTCTTGTTTACAAGTGAATATCCGTTTAGTAATCATTATTCTGGAATTAAACCTGAGAATTACGAACTTTTCATACCTATACTACATATGTACATGTCTATGGGTTATCTCTTGAGTTTGGACAATTTATCCTATCACATTTAAACTACTGTGCGAATGATTGTATATAATAGGAGACAACTATGTATGTAAATACATATATAAAGATATATGTATAAAGATAACCATACAACTTACAAGACTCACTTCAAAATCCTAAAGTATGTATATCAATAGGTGATAATAATATAATTAAATACGAATGAATCTAACTCGCCACATATCAAGTTCTGGAATAATAAATAAAATGAAATGAATCTTTGAATGCAAATGGAATTCTGGAATGAAATGTTAGAGGAGCAAAAGCTGCTGAATTCCGAAGACAAAGATTTTGGATCCCTTTAAAGTACATACACATATTCTGATAAGTTTGACATTTCATATATGTTCTATCAATTAATAAATCATTCCAGCCTCTATATTAGTCAGATATCAATGAAATAAAAGAAAGCAAGTAGCTCTGTTGGCCACCATGAATTTTCTGAAAAGTAAAATAATGCATGAAAAAATTAATTGTATTGAAGGATATGTTGTATGGACTCACCTAAATTATAGATATACACATATTCGGTGAAAGTCGAGATTCACTATCAATTTCAGAACTCTAAATATAGCATATTATATATAACGAAACAAGGAGTTGACCGATTTAGCTTCCTCCATTTAAAAATGACTATACAACCTACGAACGATGGAGAAATAATTGTTCATTATAGCTTAATAATTGCTTTTACAAAGAGGCAAGGGTTCACACCTTAGGGATTTTCTTTAAATCTGAATACATAGCTAAATCAACTACCACAGAAAATCTAGCACTTCTACCCATGATAACTATATACTAATCTACTCACACAATAGAACCTGGAAAGTATTGTTTAAGCAGTACTTTTCGAACCTGAATACGTTCTATACAGGGTGCGACTCCGATTCGGGAGACTTCAAGCATCAATAGTTCTACGAGGAAACAAGGACAGTAATGAGAAAAAAATATTTTAATATAATTCTGAAAAACGAATTAGATTAAAATCCAAGAATTTTTTTATGGTACACAAATATCATATCTATGACTCTCAACATCACTTAACTTGCAGTCTGGATCTGTCATGCTATCCACGCGGTTGAGGAAGACATCCACGGACTAGAAGGGAGAAGTGGGTCAAGGTCGATCTGATGGGTACCCTCACAAAAACCAAGGGTCCCATCATTAGATCGTTATAAACAAATATTTAACCATGATTACCAGAAATAAATACAATTGTTGAGATTGAAATGATTAAAATATACATATATTATACACTATCATTATACAGAATTGCAGAACAATTACAACCATGACACTTCACCCTTGCCACTTTAATAAAAATATATGATGACGGTCGATGATAATAGACAACAATATTCAATTGGGAATCGGGGTGCCTAGAAAAACCATGTCGTCTTCCCTTTTATAAAGATGAGGAAAAAATATTTTTAAGTTTCCTAATGGCCATGTGTCTCTGAATGAACATAGGGTAAAATCTCTCAGGGAATTCTTTTAAAGACTTTGAATATTAATAATGCATAGTGAAACGATCACTGTATTTAGACACGTTGATCCACAATTAGGAAAACCCTGTATAAATCTCTATTTTGTACAAATAATAAATGAAAACCTACATCACCATACAACAAGGAATTGTGGTTGATAATCCCAGAATGCCAAGACTCCTTACAGTGAGGATGAGAGGTGAAGTATAAAGGTTCAAACAATGAAATGTGACCTATTCCTACAGAAAATACAGTAGGATGTCGACCCTTGGAAAAATGACTATTACACATTGGATAATCGAATCCACCCTCGACGAAGAACCCTCGTAAAATTAATTATAACACAGAGTTGGAAGTTTTGGCCATGAGGTTATCCCACGGAAACTTTCTAATATTAAAACACTTAGGGTTCAAGAAGATAATTCTCCGGTTAGATCTCAGAAGGAGGTGGGGAAAACTATGAAGCGACAGAGATAGGTTTCAATCGAGTCTGCCTCTAATATAGTAGTTTAATATCCTACTTAAAAGACTTTACAGAATAGATAACAAGTCTTTCCAATATGGTAGAGTCTTGGAGGATACCGACAGAGCCTACGTATCTTTACCAGACAGTGTAACCACATAGGATAAATAACGAATAACCATTGTAGAAGAATTCTTACCTTGCAAAGGTTTGAACCAATATTTCTCTGGATGGTCCTTTCAACGATGTGAGTCCCATATTCATGATGGCTGGTCACTACATCAGGCCGAAGATAAACAAAGGTCGTTTGAAAGTGTTTTGCGTAAACACAGGGATAGGAATTGACTAAAAAAAATAATGGGAAAACCGCTAATGTGTCTGGGGACGAGTAAAGATCTGTGTTGAGGCAATGTGATTGATCCAAGGTTGCGAGAGTGTAGTGGGAATGAAGGTCGAGCACTAGCCCAAGGAGTACACCATAGGTTTCTTTGTTTAATGTTGCAGGTAAGGTCATCAAATATTGACAGTACGCCCTCTACCACCTTACTTATCTCTTATTTATGGAGAATAACAAGTGCATACCGATTAGGTTTAGAACGTGTACCCTTTTCTGTCCTGGTTATGTTTTAACTCTTACCTGTATCCTAGTAAACGCTTAGATTATGTTAGTTAACATGTGGTCGATTGAACAATAACCATGACCCTTTGCTCTAGTCACATTTTCCCAAGTTTTAATACTTTTTTAACAATCACCATGATATTAACAAACGATCGCAAGTGTTAAGGGTAATGTATATTATGCTATGGGATTTGCACAAATAGGAAAAAGGTTTTATAGTTTACAACAAAAAACACCATGTACTCTAGAATGAGGACCAAAGGAACATAAGCCTTAATTAGTAGTTTCACCCTCTCTCTTATGGAGGGTAGAGTTAACATGTCATACTAGATATGTGCACCTAGATAAGAAGTGGAAAAAACAAGTTATGGATGCCAAGGGGTAGTTAAACCTTTATGTCATGAAGTTATGATTGTTAGAAGGTTTCCTCTTTTAAAATCAATGATAAATTATAGTGACCTTATATATATATATATATATATATATATATATATATATATATATATATATATATATATATATATATATATATATATANTTATATATATATATATATATATATATATATATATATATATATATATATATATATATATATATATATATATATATATCGTAAAATATGGGAAACATTACATATCAAGCTCCAGTTCCATTCTCCTAGCTCCCAATCACGACAGCTTCCACAAAGCTCTTCATGCAACGCCTCTCCTAGGTACCCCAGCTAAAAGGGAGAAAGAAATTTCCCAAAATCAATTCTAGAATATGCAAAACTAGTATAGCTATGCCACTCTCAAAGATCTAGGGAACCCATCAAAGAATTCATTCCTTTTCTCTCTCCAAGGATCCCAAGAGAGGCTTCATATTTTCAGAGAATATCTCTGTGAGGAAGGGAGCTTCGACTCTACCATCCATGGCTGCCACAATGTCTTTCATGTTGCAACTCCCACAGATTTTGGTTCGCAAGATCTGAAGGTAAGTTAAACAATAAAGAAAAAAGTTACCCTGTTTTTAGCACAACGATATTGATATGAATCAAATTGTTGTACAAAAAGAATTCATTGAATACATTGTGAGAGGAACTCTAAATTTTCTCAAGTCCTATGCAACAACCCAAAGTGTAAGGCATGTGGTGTACACTTCATCTGCAAGTGTTTCTTCTTTTCCAGATAAACCAATGGAAATCATCGATGAATCATGCTAGAGATCATAAGATTTCATCACACAAAATAAACCCCAGGGTTGGGTAATTTTATTGCAGGAGTTTATGATTTAAATTAGACACTGCAAAAAAATTTACCGCTTTAATTGATTTCATGCATGCAGATGTATTATGTGTCAAAAACCCCGACAAACCAAGTTGCATGCAGTTTGCTAAAGAAAACAAAATGGAAGTGGCGAGTACTGTGTTAGTGACAGTAGTGGGTCCTTGGCTAACAATGGGGGTTCCCTCTAGCGTGGATGTAACCATGTCCCGCATCACAAGTTTAACAAACTTTACATCATTTCTTTGTTATTGATAAGCCACAAGAGTTAACTTTTTTCCACCATCATGTTTTATTTAATAGAAAACACAACTATGTGGTTTTCTTTTTCTAATGCAATGTTTTTTATGTGAGAAGTTTGAAGTATCTAATGCAATGCATTTTTTTTCAATCTTTAAGTCTCTGCATATTTTCAATTCAAATAAAATCATATCAATGACCCAAAATCATGGTTGTTTTTTTTTATCTTTGACTCTCTGCATATTTTTAGTTCAAATAAAAATCATATCAATGACCCAAAACCATGGTTGAATTGCAGTAGCAACTGGGGCGGAGGTGGATGCAGAGGATAAATCAGGGGTAGAAATGGATCCAATATGAGATTTACGTGTGGAAACAAAAACATTTCAACAACCACACTAAATTTAGCAAGAACTCGTGATCTTTGTGTACTATATTGAGTACAAAAGCCATTTTTTTTAATTGGTAATAGTTACTATCTTCATGTATAGGTTGATCTAGATGACATTTGAGCTTTAAAATTTCACTATCTAAATAAAAAAGAATTAAATAATTTTATGGTGTTCTTTGCTTGTCTCATACGCAAGGAATTAAGACAACACACCATGGACATTCACTATTATATGCTATGATGTTGCTCCCTTGGGCAGAATCTTTATATAAAACTTCTATTGTTGTCTCTCTGTTATGTTAATCCGTCTTGCATCGTAGAGATATTTGAAGAAAACTTGCGTCGTTGTCGATTTTGCATTGAAACTTGGATTCTTGTTGGAGATATTAAAATGCCTCATTTTGTTAATAAATAACAGAGGAAGAATCTACTCCATGCCTTCCTTTTGTCAACTAAGGTTTGAGCCATAAATCAATCAACAAACATTGTCTTTCACAACTACGTGCATCATTGCACTATTACCCTAAGAAATTCTTGTTCCATAATTTCAATTTGAATAAAGAATGCTTGCGTGCGCGCGCACACACAGATATATATATATATATATATATATATATATATATATATATATATTCTGATTCTCCAAACTATCTATTCTTATGACAAAATCACTATAAAATGTTTATTGATATTTTGGGTGGGTTACTAAAAATAACATCATGCTTCAAACTCTTTGAGTCTATGAGTCTCTCACATGTTTCTTCATTTCATACATCTCTTTTTTGTTGTGTGTGATTTGGTCCACTGTGAGTAGGCAATCCTTGGTCAGTCATTGCCCTACATAAACGAGTAAATTAGATTTTCTTGATGGGTTTTTCATCTCTGGTTGTTCAATTCTAGGCTCTATGTTTTCTCTGATGCGCCGCTTATAAAATTTGTTCAGGGTTGGGTTATTTAATATGTCACTAAAATTGTAGTTGTATTGTATAGGATCTTACAATGCTTTTTGCATTCATTCTTAAGAGCTCCCTATGAGGCTCTCAGACAACACGGGGGTTCTAAGAGTCCAGGTTTTGAATCTCCCTGTATCTTTGTTTTTCATTTCTCCATTTAGTTTACCCCATAAATTTAGCCTATCTAAAAAGTAAATTAGACTTGCTCGATGGGTTACGAAATTTCATAACACAATTTTACATGTTACACATTTTTCTATATTTAGCCAAAGTCGATAGAATCATACTTGCCACAAAACCGTATCAAAAAATACTACAGTTATTATACCTGCATAGCAGCAACAGGTATATGCTCCCATGCAACGTTGTTACATACATAATTATATATAACTCAGCTAACATAAATATTTGTTTTATATGTTTTTATTGTATCATATTATATTTATATAATATATGATTTTTAAAATATTAATTTTTATAAATTATGAATAAATTCAATTTATATTAATAAATGTCATTTTTAATCATGACTTTTTATTATTTTAATATTTATATGACTTTATTATAAATATACTTGAATTTTTAATTAAAATTATATAAAAACCATAAACTAGCACCATACTAAATATGGAAAATAGTTACAAACAAATAAAATTAAAATCATGGAAAAATCCTTCTTTTTATACTAAAAAAATTTAAATACATATTCATTTTAATAATAACCATTTAATTATTATTAATTCTAATAATTCATATATCTTTCCATACACATCCATTTTAATGATTAAAAATAATATTTATTAATTATAAAAATTCAAATATCTTTTAATACACATCCGCATCCATTTTAATGATAAAAATAAATAATTATTAATTATAAGAATTCAAATATCTTATAATACACAAGTATGCATTCTAATGATAACCATTTAATAAATTTAGAATTATTAATTTTAAGTATCCAGCGTTTCGTATTTACTCCGGTATCACTAAAAAATAATGGCATTAAGCAGACAGATGTTAGATGAATATCGATGTAGAAGTATGCATTATTTCCTTCCCATTGGGATGTTGGATGAGTTTAGAACATTTTTTTAATTTAAAGATATCTATTTATATTAGAAAGTTTATATATATTATCAAAACGATGAAGGCATCAACCACCTCTCATTGTTCGGCACCTCAAATATAACCGTTGGGTGTTATTAACTATGATGGCATCGCATGGCATGGAATATTTTATGATTTGTATAACAGTTGGGTACTATTAGCATGATGGCATGGCATATAACCGTTGGGTATTATTAGCACGATGGCATGGCATAGAATATTTTATGATTTGTATAACGGTTAGGTATTATTAGCATGATGGCATGGTATATAACCGTTGGGTATTATTAACATGATGGCATGGCATAGAATATTTTATGATTTGTATAACTGTTAGGTATTATTAGCATGATGGCATGACATATAACTGTTGGGTATTATTAGCATGATGGCATGGCATATAACCATTGGGAATATTTTATGATTTTATGGCATATAACCGTTGGGAATATTTTATGATTTTATGGAATATAACTGTTGGGTATTATTATCATGATCGCATGGCATGGAATATTTTATGATTTGTTTACTGACATGTAGTTAGTGTAATGATAACAACGACATTCCAAATCGATAAATGGTAAAAATAATTTGGGGAGTTAATATGTTGTCACGTGGCATTACATAATCAAAGATTAATTATAATAATAACAGTAGAAAGTCGGAGGT
>ML799092.1:4519-28240 GCA_009831015.1 Picea engelmannii | reverse complement strand
ATGCTCCAGAATCAATAAGCCACTTATTAGAAGTAGAAGTAGAAGTTGTATTGAAGGAGAAACCAGAAGATAAAAGTGCATGTCCATGAGAAGAACAAGAAGAAGTAGAATCAATACTGATGTTGTTCTTATTCATCGTTTCTTCTAAATATGCCATATTATTGAAACATTAGGACTCATCATGACCATATTTATCACAAAAGTTTCAATGTCTGTCAGTGTTCTTATTTTTATATTTTTCTCCTTTGTCTCCATTAGGAGCGAAATATGTCTGAGTGGGTTTGGGACCCTTATATTGTTTGTTGTTGTGGTGAATATGTTGCTTCTTTGGATTCTTGGTTTTATATTTATGATGGACAACTAAGGCTTTGTTGGAGGTACCTACAGTGCTAATCACTCCAAGTTGTACTAGCTTATCTTGCTCTCTAATCAAAGCATCACAAAATTTCTCAAGACTGGGTTTTTGATAGGATGCCCCTAGAGCCTCTTGCATGGCATAAAAGGTAGATACAAACATAGAATATGAAATACCTATTTTAGAAAGAATAATATAGATGCAATGATCTTCTATATTTATATTACATTCTGCACATAGAGTTATGAGTGTTTTAAACTTATATAGATAGTCTTCAATGCAAGAGAACTGACTTGGACTTAAAGTTAGTACTTGATTTTCTAACTGTTGTGCTTGAATAATATTGTGTTTACCAAACACGGATTCAATATTTTCCCAAGATTATTTGGGTTTATCAATCAGCTGAAGGTGGAACCTTAAATCAGGAGAGATGGACATTCTGATTAATCTACATGCTTTGTCATTTCTATTATCCCATTTGGATTTCTTTTCAGGATCAATGGGTGATGTTTCCTTTCCCAAGGTAATCTGGTGCAATGCTTTACTTCTCAATAAATCCTCCATATGGGATTTCCATTGGAAGTAGTTGGTGCTGGTAAGTAAGAGATTACTTGTAGAATCCATATTAAATATGCATATAATATGGATTTAAAAACTAAAATTGTTGATCTGAATGGAAAGACCTAGAAAAGTTATGTGGTTTAAAAAAAATGACACTTAGTTGGACAACTGAGAGGGGGGAGTGAATCATTTGTTACTATGCTTAAACAATTATGCCCATTTTAAACTCATTACATAACACTCAATGATGATAAAAATAATTCAACCAAGTAAGTAATAAAGTATTCAACACCAATCACACACATGAAGTATACAGAGACAGATATTCCTGAGGAAACCCATAAAGGGAGAAAACCTCTTCTTCTTCATATGATAATTAGTCTTTATTTTTTGTACATTATCATTCTTATGAGAACCAACTCTTTGTGAGCCTACCACCTCTTTTTTACAAGTTGTAACTTCCTGAGAGCACCAACTGTCTGGTTTCTCTAGCACCCACTAGAAGGAAGCACCAACTGTCTAGTTTCTCTAGAACCCACTAGAAGGAAGCACCAACTCCCTAAGTGTTCCAAAACCAACTGGATGGAAGCACCAACTTCCAATAACACATGCACCAACTTGTATAAAATAGAACAATGGTTCTCCCTTGCACCACCCTACCACCCTGGTTTTTCTGGCTGCAACTAGATGGAAGCTACAACTCCCTGTGTTCAAGCACCCACCTAAAACTCTGAGAACAACAGTCCTCCCTAGCACCTCCCTACCATCGTGATGTATAAAACTTTGTTACAAAAATTTATTACAGTGATATAGGATTAGTCAATGGATTACTAGTTTCATCATTATTCTGCTATACTTCTATGCTCTACCTGCATCAGTGTATTCCTTCTCGCATCATCTTGCACTTTTTGTTCTTCTTCTCTGTCTCTGCATACGTACCTTTGCCTCTTTGTTCATATTTTCTTCTATGTTTCATGCTCTTTATTTTCCCTTTATTCTATGCGTTGCGCCTCTTATATACTCTTATGGTCCTCTGCACGGCCTCCTTCTACCCGCATGCAAAACTATCAGGAAAAAGGCTTGCTCTCTTCTTTGTTCTGCATGTTTTTATCACGCCCAGTCCTCTGCGAGACAATCCACTCAGATCTTCATCTTATTTAGTGTTTATATTGATTATGTTCCTCATTACTGGCTTATCCTGAGAATATTTTCCTTCTCTGGTAGTGCGACCCTTTATTCTCTGTCACAGTTGAGCTTATCCTCTCTGTTACAGTTACAGTTGATATTCTATGACAGTTATAGGAGGCCTTCTCTATCACTTACAGGAGGTCCTCGCGAAGTATCTCCTTGCAAATTTCACCCACACGAACTAGCACTGGGTGAAAGTTTCCCCCATGTGACCATCAGCTGTGACCACACGCCTACCAAAAAGGCGCTACGCGACTTCGTGTTTCGGGTATTCTGTTGTGAGTCACCCGACTCTTCCAACTCCTAAACTCTAAGTTATGAGTCTAGCAAGTCCTAGCTCCTTCCCCTATTCTCTACCGATGTGACCCCTAGCTAGGGCCTGGGGCCCAAATTTAGAGCGCTATAGGACTTCACGTATCGAATTTCCACGAGTTAGCTAGCTCGATTTTCCCAACTCTTGATTCTCTATTTCTCGATATCCACTCACATTAGATCGATGGTCCACGACCCTCCACAATCCAATGGTCTTGATCAAATCGTTAATTTTCACTTCATGACTTTGTCTCTTGGAGATTTTTGAAATCAACTCACCCCTTTCTTCCAGAACCCAAACCTCGAGTCTACACTTGTCATATCAATAGTCCATATCTCTCTGTGATCCAATGGTCAAGATATCCTCTTCATGTTTTGTGACTACGTGCTTCACGATGTCGAAATTTGGCTCACATCCCTTCTTCTGATTCCCGAACTTCCGCTTGCATCAAATCAACAGTCCAAAATCTCCTTCGATCCAATGATCACTGTCGCTCCTCCTCCTGAGCTTACAATTTATTCTAACTTAGAATATTTTCTAAGTATTCAAATTCTTTGACCTTTTTCCCTCCTATGAGTCTCTCTCTTGGAACTCATCTGCACCTATGGAAATCATTGTCCCTTCTGAGCTTTCTCGCCAATGTAATAGTAAATCTGCTATCTCTTTTGAGATTTTGACTTCGTTGAAATTCTCAAGGGGTTTCGATCCTTTGGACCTAAAGGGCCTTTCTACTACACTTTTGGCAGTCCTGTGCTTGTCCTCCTGAGCTTATAGACAACAATTCCCAATGCTATCATCATTTCTTTCCTCTTTTCCCTCATGGTTGCCAATATTCCATCGTCGTTGTTGTTCTTTACATCAATGAAAAGAACACTTTTCCTATAAACATGCCAACAATCTCCCCCTTTGGCATTGATGGAAATGCTGAAAGGTTGCACTATTTTGCTTAGAACTCCAACTGTAGCATCCAGACCACACCTTTTCTCCCCCTTTGACATCAATGTCAAAGAAAACTGAGAGTGACTATGTTCTTCCCCTGATCAGATATACTATGAACACTCTCCCCCTTATGAGATAGACTATTTTAACTTGATAACAGGGTCACACCCAACTTCTGGCATAGATACTCAAACTAAGATTTTGGAAGTGGTTTAGTGAAGATATCAACAATCTGATCTTTGGATGGAGTATAATGAAAAGAAACAACAGTGTTGACTACTTGTTCCCTCAAGAAGTGATACTTTATCGGTATATGCTTGGTCTTGGAGTGAAATACAAGATTCTTTGACACACTAATTTCACTAGTATTATCACAATGGACTGGAATCGTTGTAGCATATTTGACCTCCATGTCTCCAAGTGTATGAATTATCCACAATACTTGTGTACAACAAGTGGCAGTTGCAATGTATTCAACTTATGTATTTGATAAGGAGATGGAACCTTGCTTCTTGCTCAACCATGCTACAAGAGAATCTTCTAAGAATAATGCACCTCCACTTGTGATTTTCCTTTCATCCATGCAGTTAGCTCAATCAACATCTGAATAGACTAATAATTGAAAATTTTGATTCCTAGGATAACATAGGCCATAGTTCATTGTTCCTTTCAAGTATATGAATATTATTTTGACATCTAGCAAATGACTCTATTTAGGTGAAGATTGATACGTTCCTACCATTCCAACAACATGCATTATGTCTGGACGAGATGTTGGATGTACAAAAGGTTTCCTATCATATACCTATTTGAATTTCAATCAACATCAGGTGAGTCATCATCCTTTCTTAACTTTAATCCAGTGACCATATGTGTGCTCATAGGTGTAGAATATTCCATTTGAAACCTTTTCAACATTTCTCTTAGATATTTCTCATGAGAAAGAAATATTCCTTCTGACCTCTAAGTAATTTGCAGACCAATAAAAAATGACAATTCCCCTATCATAGAAATTTCAAATTTAGATTGCATGGTAGAAGAAAACCATTGTACCAATGAAGAATTATTACTTCCAAAGATGATGTCATCTACATAGACCAACACAATGAGCAAATCATTATCCTTTGTTTTGATATATAGATTGCAGTCAATTGTTCCTCTCTTGAACCCTTTGTCTTGAAGATACTTATCCAATATGTAATACCAGGCACGACGAGCTTGTTTCAACCCATATAAGGTTTTCTTCAACTTGCAGACAAGGTCAGGATTATCTGACAGTTGGAAACCCTTTGGTTGTTCCATACAAACTTCTTCTTTTAGATCTCCATTTAGAGAAGCTGACTTGACATCAATTTGGTATACTTTAATCTTATTATGACAAGAATAGGAAAGAAACATTCTAATAGCTTATAATCTTGCTACGGGAGAAAATGTTTCATCAAAATCCATTCCTTCTATTTGAGCATACCCTTTGCAAACCAATATAGCCTTATTTATTACAATATTTCCTTGCTCATTGATCTTATTTTTATAGAACCATTTGGATCTTATTACATTTTTATTTGTTGGCCTAGGAACAAGTTCCCAAGTATCATTCTTTTCAATCTCATCCAGTTCCTCATTCATTGATTTTAACTAGTTTACATCCTTACTGGCTTCATTAAAGTTCTTAGGTTCCACCATGGATATGAAGGCTATATGTGATTGCTCGATGTCCTTGATTATTCTTCTCCTAGTTTGTATACCTTTATCTTTCTCACCAATTATCTGACTTGCTGGATGATTCTTTTGAGTAATTTTGGTGGAAGGATTTGATGATGATTGTTGTCTTGACTCTTCTTGTTTGGGTGTCTCTTCTCCACCTGATTCATCATCTTCTTGTGACTCTAAGATTTGTTGTTCTTCATTTTCATTATCCTCATCATCTTCTTCATCTGACCTGGTGCTTATTCTCTGTTGATCTTTTACAGGAGCTTCTTCATCAATTCGAACATCAATACTGTCTACTAAATTATGAATTATTTTGTTAAATCATCTGTATCTTTTATTGTTCATTGCATATCCTAAGAAGATACCTTCATTATCTCTACCATCAAATTTCCCCCGATGATTATCATTATTCTTGATGTAGCATTTACTTCCAAACACTTTGGAGTGCTTGATTGATGCAGATCAACCAAAGCACAACTCATACAAAGTTTTATCATTGTTCGGCCTTAGATGTGCTTTGTTTAGAATATGAACATCCGTGTGAACAACCTCCACCCAGAAGGTTTGTGAAATGTCCCTTTCACTCATCATATCCCCTACCATCTGCTAGACTGATCTATTTTCGCGTTCTACAATTCCATTTTGTTGAGGAGTACCTAGAATAGTATATTCTCTTTTAATTCCATGTCTGTCACATAATTCTTTGAAATATCTTGACAAAAATTCTCGTCCTCTATCTGAGCGAATTTCCTTTAACTTCCTTCATGTATGATTCTCAGCTAATGCCTTAAACATCTAGAACTTCTCAAATGCATCAATTTTTTCTCTCAGAAAGGAAACCCACCTAATTCTGGAGAAGTCATCAATCACCAACATAAAGTAGCGTTCTCCTCCAATTCCTTCCTTTTGCGATGGTCCACACAAATCCATATGAATAATTTGAAGTGGCTTCTCTGAAGATGTGAAACTCTTCTATTTGAATTGACACGAGTCAACTTCCTCATTTGACAGGATTTGCAAATAGAGTTATGAGGCTTAGATATTCTTGGAAGATCTTTCACATCACCTTCATTATTCAGCTTGAGAATATGATAAAAATTCAAGTGTCTGATACTTTTGTTCCATAACCAACTTTCATCAAATTTGGATAAATGACATTCCTCCTTATCTTCCTTCAGAACATAGACATTGTTTTCAGTTCTAACCCCTTTTGCAATCAGCTCTCCTGTGTTCACTATTTTTATTTTACAATCTTTGGCAATGAAGGTGACTTATCATCCTCTGTCACAGACCTGACTAACACTAAGAATATTATTCTTTAATCCATCAACTAATAATACATCTTGTGCTTTGCCTCCTCCATTACTTAAGCTTACTAAACCTTTACATCATCTCCAAAAGTCACATTTCCTCATTTATTTTCTTTGAGTGATAGGAACTTACTTTTTTCACATGTCATATGACTAGAGCATCCGTTGTCAATATACCGTGGGATCTTTTGTCTTTGAGATGACAACACTAATCCACACTTGTTATCTTCGTTCTTGTTCCAAACCTTGAAATTTTTAGCACTGTGATTTGAATCTGGCTTATATTTCTTTAGGTGACAGTCTACAGCTTTATGTCCATAATTATGGCATATGTAACATTTTGGTTCATTGAATAAAGGATCATAATGATTGTTATTCTTAATCTGCGTCTTTTTCCCAACCATCACATGATTTGCAGTTTGTGATTGTTTGTTACTTAGATGTATCATTCTTTGTTGTTGTATATATTTATTGCTTGGGTGTCTTTATTGCTCATTTCTAAATATTAAAGAGAAATTTACATCTTTGTGGCCAAAGCTAGAACAATAAAAACAATATCCAAAGAAAAAATCTTTCTACCTGTAAAAATGTTGTCTTCTTTGAGCAGGTTGATTTCTTCCATGCTGATGATTTTCTTGAATATAGGGTGTATTATTTATTTGTTATACAGATTCAGTTCTGGTACTTTTTCATTCACTCCTCCTGGGAAGCTGATTATCTTCCTCTTTTTCTATAGGTTCATTGTTGTCAATGGTCATAGATTTGACAAACTTGATGGATTCTTTGTTGCTTGGATAATCACTACTTGATCCCACTTCGTAACCCAAACTAGTTTTCAACTTTTGATTCTTTTGCTGATTCAGAATGGTGGCTAATCCTTCTAAGGATTTAATACTTGTCAAATTCTGATGATACAAGGCCTGAAATTTCTCTAGATTTTTTCTGACATACACTACTTCAGCTTCCAATTTTTCACCTTTTTTTTTTATTCCTTCAATTTTTGTTTGAGGATGTCTTCAATCCTCTTATCTTCCTCTAACTTAACTTTCAATAGAGTAATTTCTTCAGATGGTTCATTGCATGTTTTATCATACCTGAGTAGTAACTGTTTTTGTTTTATTTTCTTTTCTTTGAGTTTAGCAATCTCTTCCATGGCACTGACAAGTTCTCCTTCAAGATCTTCTACTGCTTCACAATCAACTAAATCACTTCTTTTATCTTCAGTGTTTAGGTCTTATAAAGCTATTAGGATGATATCATTTATTTTACTTTCAACAGAAGAGCCATTGTTTTCATCATCTGAAGGATCACCATCATTGTTTACACAAAGGCTTTTCTTATTAAAATTATTCTCTTTATAGACCTTTTTTTGTTTGTGCTTCTCTTCATCATCATATGTATGATCCTTTCTTTTGTGAGGACACTTATTTTCAAAATGACCTATCTTACCACAGTTAAAAATTTTGAATGGAAACTTACCTTTGTATTTGCCTGATCCTTTCGTCACTCTTCTCACAAAATTTGCTTCAATATCATCTATATTGGAGTTTGTGTTTTTCTCTTCCTTAAAGGATGCCTCTCTTGTAGTGTATATACCTTTGGTGATTATCATTTCATAAGTAGTTAGGGTTCCAATAATTTCATCTAGTGTCAATTTTTTGAGATCAGTTATTTCCTCTATAGCAAAGACCTTTGAGTTAAATCTATCAGGAAGAGATCTTAATATTTTATGGACTAGAAAATATTCATCTATTGTTTCACCTAGACCTTTTATAGTGTTCACAAGTTATTCTATACATAAGAAGTAATTACTGATAGTTTCATCTTCATCCATATTTAACTGCTCAAATTTCAGTATATGAGTCTGAAGTTTTGCGTATTTCACCTTTTCATTACCTTCATAACTACTTATCATCTTGTCCCACATAACTTTTGTTGAATCATAGTGCATGAGTTTGAAAAAATCGGCGTCTACAAGCCCACTAAGAATAACATTCATGGCCTTAGCATTGAAGTTGAATTCAAGCTTGTCATCCTTAGAATCTACTACAACTGGATTTACATAACCAGTCTCTACCACATCCCAGACATCTGCACCTAAAGCCATTATGTAGGTTCTCATCCTAACTTTCTAGAAGGCAAAGTTTGTTCCATTGAATAGGGGGGCCTTATTGGTTGATGTTCCTTCCTGGCTAGTCATGGATAACCTTATGGATCTACCTTTGATCAAAGGCAGCGACTTTGATACCAATTGTTGGACAAATGAGAGGGGGGGTGAATAAGTTCTTACTGTTCTTAAACAATTATGCCCATTTTAAAATCATTACAAAACACTCAATGATGATCAAAATAATTCAGGGAAGTAAGCAATAGAGTATTCAACACCAATCACAAACATGAAGTATAAAGAGACATATATTCTTGAGGAAACCAATAAAGGGAGAAAACCTCTTCTTCTTCATATGATAAGTAGTCTTTATTTTTTGTACATTATCATTCTTATGAGCACCAACTCTTTGTGAGGCTACCACCTTTGTTTTACAATATGAAACTTGCTGAGAGAACAACCTCTCTGGTTTCTCTAGTACCCACTAGAAGGAAGAACCAACTCCCTAAGTGTTCCAACACCAACTGGATGGAAGAACCAACTTCCAGTCACACAGGAACCAACCTGTATAACAAAGAACAATGGTTCTCCCTTGCATCACCATACCACCTTGGTTTTTCTGGTTGCAACCAGATGGAAGCTTCAACTCCCTGTGTTCAAGCACCCACTTGAAACTCTAAGGACAACAGTCCTCCCTAGCACCTCCCTACCACTATGAGGTATAAAACTTTGTTATAGAAATTTAATACAGTGATACATTATTATTCAATGTCTTACTAGTCTCATCATTGTTCTACTATACTGCTATGTTCTACCTGCATCAAGGTATTCCTGCTCACATCATCTTTCACTTTATGTTCTTCTTATCTATCTCTTCATGTGCACCTCTACCTCTCTATTGAAATTTTCTTCTATGTTTCATGCTCTCTCTTTTTTTCCCTTCATTCTATGTGTTGTGCCTATTATATACTCTTCTGGTCCTCTGCACTGCCTCCTTCTACCCGCATGCAAAACTATAAGGAAAAAGGCTCGCTCTCTTCTCCATTCTACATGTTTTTATCTCACCAAGTCCTCTGTGAGATAATCCACTGAACTCTTCATCTTATTTGGTGGTTATATTGAGTATGTTCATCATCATTGGCTTATCCTAACAATATTTTCCTTCTCTAGCAGTGCGACCCTTCGTCTTCTCTATCACAATTGAGCTTATCCTCTCTGTTACAGTTACACTTGATCTTCTCTGATAGTTACAAGAGGTATTCTGTATCATTTATAGGAGGTCCTCGCAAATGATCTCCTTGTGAACTTCACCCGCACAAAATAGCACCGGGTGCAAGTTTCCCCCATGTGATCACCGGCTGTGACCACACACTTACCAAAAAAGCGCTAAGCGACTTCATGTTTTGGGTATTCTGCTATGAGTCACCCGACTCTTACAGCTCCCAAACTTTGAGTTAGGAGCCTAGCGAGTGCTAGCTCTTTCCCCTATTCTCCATTGATGTTACCTCTAGATAGGGCCTAGGGCCCAACTTTTGAGAACTACGGGACTTCACGTATCGTATTTTCGTGAGTTAGCTACCACGATTTTCCCAACTCCTGATTCATGATTTCCTAATATCCTCTCATGTTGTATCGACGATCCACGAACCTCCATGATCCAATGATCCAGATTAAATCATGAATATGCACTTCACGACTTCGTCTCTTGGAGATTTTTGAAATCAACTCGCCCATTTCTTCCAGAAACTGAACCCCAAATCTACGCTTGCCAAATCAACGGTCCAGATCTCTTCATGATCCAATGGTCGAGATATCCTCTTCGTGTTTCATGACTACACACTTTGCGATGTCGAAAGTTGAATCACCTCCCTTCTTTTCATTCTTGAACTTGCGCTTCTATCAGATCAACGGTCCAAAATCTCCCGTGATCCAACGATCATTGTTGCTCCTCCTTCTGAGCTTACAATTTATTTGAACTTAGAATATTTTCTAATTACTCAAAGGCTTTGACCTTTGTTCCTCCTATGAGTCTGTCTCTTGGACCTCGTCTGCACTTTTGGAAAGCATTGTCCCTTCTGAGCTTTCTTACCAATGTAATGGTAAATCCACTATCTCTTCTAAGATTTTGACTTCGTTCAGATTCTCAAGGGGTTTCTATCCTTTGGACCTCAAGGGCCTTTATACTACAATGTTCGCAGTCCTGTACTCATCCTGTTGAGCTTATAGACAACAATTCCTAATGCTATCATCCTCGCTTTCCTATTTTTCATCATTGCTACCAATATGCCATCATCTTTGTTGTTCTTTCCATCAATGAAAAGCACACTATTCCTGTAAACATGCGAACAAAATGGACTTTGGATGTGACAGTTATGCACGTTTTAAAAAAGGCATAAATGATAACCAAATGACCACATGGTGGTCTAAGTTGCTTTATGAAGTGACCCACTTTTATAAAGATAAGTGGGGATCACTTTTACAATGAAGTTACTTCATGCAAAATAAATAACTCTAAAATAAAATATTAAAGCTACTTATAGTGTTTCACTTTTATACTTGAAGTGAAATAAACTTTACAATTTTAGCATGAAAATTTTCAAAAAAAGTAACAAAAGAAAGACTTGAACCCAAGACCTCTTACTTAATAAGGTAAATTTTAACCAAATGATCTAGAAAAACATATTGTAATGTTCATAAGGAGGATTGGGGGTGTTGTTGTTGTTGTTGTTGTTGTTGTGGAATACGGCCTTGGAGAGCATGCTAAAAAAACTATTTTCATACAAGAAAGAAATTTCACTTCTCGATGACAACAAGGGTTATATCTCGATTAACTTACCCAGAAGATGCACCTTTTCCTATATCTTTCTGATTTTCCTAAATCACACAGGTCATGGGGAAAAGAGTATACGTAGATATAAAAGAGTAGAAACCCAGAAATAAATAATACAAAACCAAAATAAAAACAGAATACTACTCTGCAAATATTTAAAAAATGTGTATTCAAGATTTATACCTCCATATTTGATTGTAATGGTCGTATCTTGGGAAAACAAAAACCTTTTCGAGTGAAACAAAAGTGTTCCTTAATGAAGCGAGTTCTACGAACGCAATGGAATGGTCCTCTCAGTGTTGGAAATACTAAAACAACTGAGGGGGGGGGTGAATCAGTTGTATGTGAGCTTAAACAATTTTATATCTATTAAAACATTATTAATCTTTCTTCATATGTCATCAACAATATACAGCATATGGACAGTAAAAGTAAAGTTCATCAGTCACACATAAAACACACACAGAGACAAATTTTCACGAGGAAACCCATAAAGGGATAAAACCTCTTCTTCTTCGAAATGATAGGTAGTCTTTTTCTATTCTGTACATCATTTACAATTGAGCACCAACTCAATGTGAGGATGCTACCTCTGTTTTACAAGATGCAACTTGTTTGAGAGATCCAACTCTCTAGTTTCTCTAGCACCCACTAGAAGGAAGCACAAACTCCCTAAATATTCCAGCACCAACTGGATGGACGCACCAACTCCCTGAATGTTCCAGCACCAACTAGATGGAAGCACCAACTTCCAGTTACACAGGCTCCAACCTGTATAACAGAGAACACTTGTTCTCCCTAGCACCACCCTGCCACCCTAGTTTCTCTGGCCACAACCATATGGAAGCTACAACTTCCTGTGTGCAAGCTCAGACTTGAACCTCTGAGGACAACAGTCCTCTCGAGCACCTCCCAACCACCCTTAAATATCAAATAATGAATACACAGACAACTTATGCGGATAAATCACTTCTTACCATTCTTTTTCTGTTATGTAATTCTTCTCTTTCTCTMTCCACCCARCAAGTATCCTCTGCATCACATTGTTCTATCATTCTKCTCTTCTTCTGCTTGCTYTRTCATTCTGCTCTGCYTATTGTTCTGCAATTCTTCTCTTCCTCAACAGGTCTTCTCTGCATCACGTTCTTTTKTCACTCTGTTCTTCTTCTACTCTGCCTGTCATTTGCTCTGTTTCTGATATGCATTTCATTTCATTTTGTACATCAATTAAACTTCATCCTCAACGCCTTCTCCTTTCTCCTTTCTTATTATTTCATTCTTTTTCCATACAGAAYGACCAACCACATACAATGTCACTCATTTTCTTTTATACACCYTGCCTTGACGATTCCACTTCCCATCTCCTTCGGCAAGAACAACRACAATTGTCCCTGTAACTGAAACGTTAACACATTTACAATCACGAGTCCGTTTCACTTAACTTATTCCTAACAGAGGAATTAACTGCAAGAAAGAACTGTAACCCTYCGATCACAATCAAGKTTTATCCACACARTTGGATTGATCAACGGTCCGGGTGCGATCTTGTCTCAACGGTTACGATCATATCATGATATCGTGTATCGCGATTTCGACATTTCTAATGTTGCAAGTTCTTGTCACTTTCAAATCGYGATCCCCGAAACTCCGATGAGAGGTYAGATCAATGGTCCTGATCATTTCTGGATCTGACAGTCTGGATTCAATCGCGATTTYGCATATCGCRAAATCRGAGTTTTCGTTGCATTGTGTTCTTTGCATAATGAAATCCYGATCCCCGATAATCCAATACGGGYTGTGATCAACGGTCCAAATCACTTCTTATCCAACGGCTGTGATTCTATCGCAAAATCACATATYGYGATTTCGGGTTTYTCATTGTCAAGAGATTTTGACATTTCAAAGTCCCGATCCCCAATCCCCGATACTCCATGYAGAGATTCAAYGGTCCAGATCACTTCTATCTCGACGGCTCAGATTAGATCTCASGATTTTTCACATYGCGATTACTCCCACTTCTCCTTGTACTTTAAAGGGCGTGCAGGTTATCTTTGATCTGACGATGATCGGGTCTTGTGCTTGAATCTAACGGTCACTGATTCATSTCCACAACCATAACTGTACTCRCACTCCATGCAGAGATTCAAYGGTCCARATCACTTCTAGCTCRACGGCTGCGATMAAATCGCGAAATCGCATATCGCGATTTTGGGGTTTTCGATGTCAAGTGAATTGGACATTTCAAGGTCCCGATCCCTGAATCTCYRATGACTTATCTCCCTCGCAACTTCTGCARATCTGATGGTTGTCRACCTTTYGGGAAATTTGAATGGAATCCAACGGTCACTGGATCTCTGTCTTCCTTCTTCTCTGTAAGCTYTTACTGCGTGCGTTTTCTTCAATGTTGTTCCTCCTGAGMTTTTACGTCYGAATCCCCAAGGGGTTTTATCCTTCTTATTMTGTCGTCTCCAYTGTTKYCATTGATGACAACAACCATCAACACACATTCGTTGCTTGTTCAATATTTKCCAATACTCAKCCCATAAATTTACATAAATTATAGAAAATGTAGATGAGGCAACTCGGTTTCACGATCTCGATCTACRACATCAACGGATCTTYAAAYTGGMTCTGATACCATGTTCGAAAACACAGGTATTCCAATAGAGGACAAACACCTTCAGTAACCACTCACATAACTAGATCAAAGATCAACACACTAATTTTTTCAYGTGGTAAGAACCCTATGGGGAAACATCCACGGCCCCAACCAACACGACCACTTGGAGCATTTTATGAATGCAAAAGAAAAAGATTACAGAGAGATTTTACAAGAGAGTTTCTCACAATCGATCATCGAAAAATGACCCTCCATTCTCTTTAAATAGAGATCATGGACAAATCGGGTTTTAGGCCACAAATCAATGTCTGTTAAGATCGAGGAGAGTATGAAACGTCAGATCACTCTATGTAGGGAACATATCATGATCGTCGGATTTCATAACTACAAATGCATACTAATGCATACTAAAGAAACACACTAAGAAACACACTTTTACCTAATGACACATTAGACCAAGTAGATATTAACTAACTCCTAAGTATCTAAATATCCTAAAAAATTCAAGCTATTTACATTAATAACATTGTGGATTCCTAGTTGTGGTGGGAGGTCCAACCTATAAGCATTTTATCCAATCTTGTCGAGGATGGTATACGGGCCATATATTATTGGCAGAAGATTTTGATGGTGGCCTTTGAAGTGCTTCTTATCCAAGTGTAACCAGACTTGATCTCCTAGTTGAAAGGACATGAAGGTCCTTTGTTTTTCATAGTGTTGCTTGGCATGCTCTTGAGCTGATTTAGGTTGTTTTGTTATTGTAGTGTGGCATTATGCAATTTGTTGGAGAAACCATTTTGCTGCGAGTTGTTAATGTTGTTGATGGAAGGTACCTTGAGGAGTCCAAGTGAGTGGGATTTCAGTTGGAGATGTTGTTTGGAACCCCAAGAAGACTTCAAAAGGTGAAAATGTTGTAGAAGAATATGTTGCCTTGTTGTAGCTATGTTGTAGAATGTGCAAGTAATTGTCCCATTGTTTGTTTCTCCCAAAGTGAGTTTGGAGAGCATGAACCAAGACCCTGTTGAGAACATCTATTTGGCCATCCTTTTGAGGATGGAATGCAGTACAAAACTTGAGGTGGCACCCCAATAGAATCCATATGGTCTTCCAAAATGTGTTGAGGAAGCGAGAATATATGTCTGAGATGATAGTGCTTGGGAGGCCAAAATGGGGCCAGACATGTCAGAAGTAGAGTTCCATTGTTTATACTATTGTAGTAGTCTTTTTACAAGGGATGAAAAGTGCCATTTTGATGAAGCAACATACCACTACCTAGATTGCATAACGTTGCTTTTGGGTTGTCGGAAGTCCACTCAAGAAGTCCATTGAGATTAACTCCCTAGGTCGGGAAGGAAGAGGCAGTGGTTGATATAACCCATGCTTCTGGTTGGATGGCTTGGATTGTGAGCATAATGCATAGGCTCGAATAAATTTTTCAACTTGAGGTTGCATGGAAGGCCAATGGAAATGGCATTGAAGATGTTGGATGGTATTTGTGGTACCAAAGTGGCCCCCATAGGCTAAAGCATGTGCCTCCATGATGAGCAAGAGGCAGTCCTTTGAGTCTGGAACAAATAGGAAGGGGGTCTGATTGATCATTGTGAGAGTTTGCAATGCCACCTAGATCTTTTGAAAGTCGGGGTCAGTATCATATTGATCCTTCCATGTGTCATAGGTAGCACAATACTCTTCTAGGATTGAGAGAACTAGAGTGGGAGGTCGGCTTAGAAAATCAACCATCTTATTAGAAGTGCCTTTCTTTAATCTGATAACTAAGTGAAATTGTTGAATATAGGAGGCCCATTTAAGGTGCCTTTTTTCCTAAATATTCGACTGAGAGTTTATGAAAATCAAAGGGTGGTGGTATTTATGTAGAATGTTTCTTTACCCAACAAATAATGCCTCCATTGCTTGAGGACTTGAACCAGACTATAAAACTCTTTGTCATAGGTTCTATAACTTTTATTTTCCTCGGATAGGGTCTCGGAGTGGTAAGAAATAGGGTGTCCTCCCTGTTTAAGTATGACACCAATAGCATATTGTGAGGCATCGAACTCAATCTCAAAGGGTTGGGAGAGGTATGGCAGGTGTAAGACAGGGTATGAGAAGAGGGATTATTTGATATGAGAAAAGTGACTAGTTTCTTCTTTAGACCAAATAAATGTAGCAGAACTATTTAAGAACTGATGCAAAGGATGAGCAAGTTGTGAAAAACAGGGAATAAACCTATGATATAAATTGATGCCACCCGGAAATATTTTGAGCTCCCTAGCTAAAGGAGATAGTGGTCACTACTTCAATGCTTGGATGCAGGTTGGATATGGTTGAATACCTTATGATCTGACCACAAAGATCATATAGGGAACTGAACTGTGACCAAAATATGAATTTTTCTCTTTGACTTGTAACATGCGTTCTTGGAGGATTTGGAGAACTTGTCTTACATGTTGCATTTGAGTGTCCCATGTCTCGCTAAAGATGAGAATGTCATCTAAGTAGATGACCACAAATCAACCCAAAATTGACCTGAAGATGTCAATGATGAGCCTCATGAAAGTGGTTGGGGCATTGGTGAGGCCGAAGGGCATAACTTTCCACTCAAAAAGACCAAATTGGGTCTTGAAAGTTGTTTTCCAAACATCATCTGGGTTCATTTGAATCTAATGGTAGCTGGATATTAAATCTAATTTAGTAAACCACTTATCTCCATGGAGGGTGTCGAGTAACTCCTCAATCTGGGGCATGGGGTAAAGGTTTTTTATTGTGGCTTTGTTCAACGCCCGGTAATCGGTGACAAGGTGCATTTCTGAAGTATCTTGTTTGGGGATGACAAATGCGGCAAAAGAAGAGGGAGAAGATGATGGATGGATGTGGCCATATTTGATGAGGTCGATCAATTGTCTTTCCATTTCCTCTATTTCTATTGGGGTAAACTGATATGTAGGGGCATTAGGTAATGCAGATCTGGGGATGAGGTGAATGGAATGGTCAATCTGTCAGGAGGGGGTGAGTCCAGCCAGAGATTGAAACACATCTGCAAACTCTTGGAGGAGGGAAGTCATTGTTTTAGGAACAGGGTGAGTGGTATTGTTCGATGTTATGGGTTCCACTAGACATAGGGAGACACATTGGTTTAAATGTACATGTTGGATTTGTTCTTTGGTAGTAGGGGGTTTGGGTGTTGTTGCGATTAATATATAAGTGTGGCCTTCTTTGGTAGATTTGTACTAATGATATTTTTCCATATAGATAGCATTTCTTTGGGTTTGGTATGGGATCCCTAGCAGCAAATCCGAACAATCCAAGGGGGAAACATCACAAAGGACATTATCTTTGAATTGGCCAATGGGAAAAGTGACCAGAAAACACTCAGAAACTAAGAGGCAAGGGTCATCCTTCTGGACCCATCCGAGCTGATAGGGTTGTGGGTGGGGAGTAGTAATCAATTTGAGGTGGCCGACAAGGTCTTAAGACACCAAATTATTCTGGCTTCCATTGTCCATAATCAGTAAAGCCAAGGAGTTTTTAATCTGACAGTTATGAGTGAACAGGGGTTAGGAAGAGGAGTTCAAATCTTCATCGATCATTAGGATCAACGAGGTATCTACTTCTATGGGATTTTCTAGGGGAAATTCTTTGGCATCTTCCACTTGAGAGTGGCAATGAGATTAGTCAGTAGGTTTTTTTTGGTCTTTATATTTTGGAGGATTTGACAATCTAAAGAATTGTGTGAGGTAGTCTTGTGGAATGAGCACCAGGGTGTCCTTGTATTTGTATGAGGTATGGGATTTTGAGCCCGAGGAGGTGGAAAGAGGGTTAAAGGATTGGAGCTGGATGGTTGAGAGGAAGAGGGGTTGGTGTAGGGGAGGGACTAAGGAGTACGACCTCTAGGACAAACTTTCCTTTATATAGCCAAAGTTCTCTGAAATACATTATCTAGAGTTGGGTTTTCAAACATATCTACTTCTCTACGGAACTGAATCAATAAACCAACAACAAACTTCAATATGAGTACCTTTTCTGGATCTGGAATATGTAGTTAGAGGTGCATATTGTAGAAGAATTCTATGTAGCCTTGCACTCCTTGGGAAGGGAGTTGTCAGAGTTGGTGCCATTTGATCCACAAATACTGCACATACCTGGGTGGGTAGAAGCAGTTTCTCAATGTCTTAGAAAGTCGAGACCAAGTTCCGATGGGTTTGGAAGTAGAGGATTTTGGAGCATTCACAATATCTATCACAAATGTGGTCTTCTCTTTCTCTGTATCCCACCAGGTTTGTGCAAGGAGTTCTAATTACAAGGATCCAATATACATATTTCTCTCCTCGGTAAGGCCTGTACATGTATTAAAATAGGTGGAGAGGCTACAGATCTAGGAATCCACAACTTCTCCATCGGTTTTACCAAACAATTTAGGTAGTTGGATTCGAGTGTCCAACCAGAAGGGGTCTGGATTTTTTTGTTGTTTCATTTTGAGCAACTCATTGAGGATGAAGGCAAGATATTGGATGGGATTTGAAGTGTCGGAATCTGATTTGAATGCCAAGGGATATTTTCGTGGAGGCATTGTGAGAAGAGGGCACAAAACAGAGGATCATGCTATGTTGTGTGAATAGAGTGTGCAAAAACCCTGGAGCAACGGAGTTGGTCTAGAGGGAGAGATTTGTATTGTTTTAGATCTGTGAAACTCCTCTCTATTGTAGTGGAGATCTATGTGCCCTTGGGGCGATGAGATCTGTTGATCCTCTTGCATGAATAAATAAACCCTGAAATGGGTGAAATCTGGACTATTTCATGAAAAACCCCAAAAACATTTGGCTCAATCTTCAAGATCAGAATCTTTTCTGTGGATGTTGAGGCTCTTATACCAATTGATCTATTGAGGAAGGAGATTTGATGGGGAAGGTGACCAAACAAGCCATTTTCTGGCAATTGACCAGAAACTCAACATGGGCACAACTCTGAGCAGGGGCGTATCATTAGTGTGGGTAGCCCAATGATGGAGATCCAGTGACATGATGATTTGAGCTTAGCCAAGACGATGGGGATATCTCCGTGCGAGTCCTAGGGATCAAAAGGATAAAAACAGTGCAACCATAGAGGAGGGTGCACTTGCTTCATCACAACAATGAGAAAACCAGCAAGGGCGCAAACCCTAGGTTGGTGCGCCCTCTTGTTTGCTTCAAAAAACTCGCAGAAAATGGATTTCCCCGTGAGAAATTGGTTAGCTAATTGATTAATCTTTCTCTCAGGTGTGGATGGATGTAAAACGAAGTAGCCATAATGCAGCCATGAAGAAAGATGCACTAGTTAACCCTGAAAACACCCCCAAAACGAAAATGCAACAAAAATGTAAAAGTAAACTGAGGCAACAAAAACCATCTGAGACAATTGCTTCAGGAAAAGAGAAAAATGTTTTATTTTAGTCTTGGTTCAACTTATATACCCAGGAAACCATTTATTTACATATGCATTTTTAAATAGCATAAAAAATGTGAAGTGGGTCAAGCCTAATTCACTGAAGTGTGCACCACAGGTGGGCATTCACCTAGGTGGCCTCCTTGGTCCTATATATATATATATATATATAAATATAATATTTTAAATATATTAATTCAAATTTATCATAATTTTAAATTTCATATAATATTTTATAATACATATGCATTTTTAAATAGCATAAAAAATGTGAAGTGGGTCGAGTCTAATTAATTGAAGTGTGCACCAGAGGTGGGCGTTCATATATATATATATATATATATATATATATATATATATATATATATATATAATATTTTAAATATATTAATTCAAACTTATCATAATTTTAAATTCAGTATAATAATTTATTTCTTAAAAATATTTTAAGATATATCGATATAAATTTATTATAATCTAGATATAGATGTTTTAAAATACATAACTATTTTTTTTTAGTAATGTTGGAATTATCTGTAAATATAAATGATAAGTGTATTTAATTGTATTCACATTTTTTTATTTTGATTAGTTGGATGACCTTAGAATTATTTATTAAAAAAATGATTAGAAAGAAGGATATTTCTAGATATTAAAATATATTAACATACATTTATATATATATATATATATATATATATATATATATAATTTAATAAATATTTTAAATATATTAATTCAAATTTATCATAATTTCAAATTCAATATAATGTGTTATTTTTGAAAAATATTTTAAGATATATCAATCTAAATTTATTCTAATCTAGTTATTAAGAATCAAATGCATTTTAATTCAAATTTATACAATATAGGTATTCAATCTAAATTTATAACGGGAATAATATTTCTTTGCTTTTTTGAACGGTTTGATTTTTTGAACGGAAATAATATTTCTCAGTTGTTTTGAGTGGGAATACTATTTCTCTGTGGTTTTGAAAATAATATTTCTCTGCGGTTTTGAAATTATATCTCTACGGTTTTGAACAGGAATAATACTTCATATTTTATTTCTAAGATTATATATCTAGGGTTTTGAAAGCCAATAATACTTCTCTGTTTATTTATTTATTTTTAGGAGATATTTTATTTCTAAGATTATATATCTAGGGTTTTGAACGAGAATAATCTATGTAGTTTTTACCTTTTTTACCTAGAATAATCTCTGTAGCTTCTCTGAACTTCTCTGTCGTTTTCATAAAAAAAAAAAATCTTCTTCAAAGGGTTGAGCATTTGGACATCTGAAATGAGGTGAGTCACTTTTTACTTTGATTCAATTTTAATATATTTTATTTATTTATTTATTTTATGTTTTAGAAGTAAAAAATGTTTTGAGAGATAAAGTCAATCCATAATAATAATTGTTACATATTTTTTCTTCTTTTCAATATGAGCAGTCCACCACCTATTCCAAAAACTCAACCTAACAAGGGGAGGCCCCCCAAAATCACCCTAGAAATCCTTTACGATATATGGAATCAATAGAAAAAAAAAGAGAAGAGAGAGATGCCAAAATCCAAATAGAGTTAGAAACATTAGAAAAAAGCAGTGGAGAAAGAGACGTAAAACCAAATAGAGCTAGAGGCAATGATTGATAAACAAATTAAAGATACCATTCAAACTCAAATAGAGGATAGATTCTTAGGAGGATATAACTCAAGAAATGTAAAAACATAAACAATCAACCCAAGAAGGAGGGGTTGAAGAAAATCACAACTTCAGAGATAGGATTAAAGAGATAGAAGAAAAACTAACCAACAATTTGACCCTCAGTAATATGGAAAGCACATTGGATATCAAACCCATCAAAGAGGAAATGAATAATCTAATCGAATTAGACCATGAGATTAACAAAAGAGTCTTGAACCTCACAATTTTTGGTATAAAAGAACAACAAGAGGAGGATACACTAGAAATAGTAAAAGAAGAATTAAAAAATAAAGCACAAATTGATACAACTTACCTCATAGAAGTAAAGAGGCTAGGAAAAATAATTGATCACAAAGATAGGTTGATCCATGTCAAATTAAGTTGTAATGACCATAAATATAGCATACTTAGTAAATCTCCGAGCATAAAAGGGTTAGGAATATTTATAAATGAAGACCTTATTCTCGAAGACCAAGCTGAATTAAGGAAGGAAGTTGAAAAGGTAAAAGAAGCCAAGAAAGAAGGAAAATGGGCAATAATTAGAAATTGAAAAGTTATTGTTATGGATAGAGACCAGAAGAATAATAATAAATAGGAATTTAGGACATTTGGGATCCTTTTTTGGAATTGTCATGGCCTTCAATGGTGCAAAGGTCCTATGATAAGTTGGATCCTGAGTGATATTGATATTATCTATCTAGCTGAAACTTGGGAGCATGAGGATTCTAAGGTCCCTAACATGGAAGGATTTGTCTTGTGGTCGGGATGGAATAAAAAATCCCACCATAGAGGGATAGGAGGCATAGCTTGTTATACTAGAAAAAGTGTTTCTCCTCACATTCAACTTCATAAGATTGACCCTCTTAATCAATACATTTGAATAGTAATTTCAGACACCAATGCTAAGAAGATGTATATAGAAATTTGTTATTTTGCACCTATTAATTCTACTTTTTATAAGAAAAATAATCTAGATAAAAATTGTCCCTATATTAATTTATAACAAGATATTTATAATTTGAAAAATGAAGGTAATATCCTCCTACTAGGAGACTTTAATGATAGGACTGCAACTAAGCAAGATACACTTTTAAGTGATGACTCCAACCATAATCCTTTATGGCTAGATGAGGACCTTGTTTTATCTAATAGCTACAAAAGAGGCTCTAAAGACCTAATTGAGAATTTGTTTGGTACTGAGTTGGTCAATCTCTACAACTCTCAAGACCTAATAATTTGAAATGGAGTAATGAAGTGGCCAAACTCCAACTAAATGATCTGTATTAATGGGCTAGGTAGTAGTGTTGTATATTATGTGATATCTGATATCCCTGTTTCCAACCAAATAACAACTTTTGACCATTTAAATGACCATGAGATTGACTCTGATCATAAACATTTAACCCTAACTCTAAAATTTTCCATGCATAGGAGCATCATTGAAGAGAATTATGATAATCAAAGGAATTTGTGCTTTGAAAAAAGTAAAGTTGACATTTTCTTAAAGGATTTAAATAGTAAAGTAAACCTACTAACTTATAAGGACAACATTGAAGAACTCTATCATAATTTTACAACTACCCTTTCCACTTCTATTAACAAGTTCTGTTTCGAGGTTTCCCATAAAAGGAATAATAGAACAACCAACCCTTGGTATGATAAAAAATGTAAAATTGGTAGGAAACCCATTAGGGATGCTTCTAACGATCCCTTAAAAATTGATAAGATCAATACGTACAAAGCCCTAATTAAAAGGAAAAAAATATACTATATCAATAAAAGGCAAGAGCTACTTTCACAACTATACAAGTTGGATCCTAAGAAGTTCTAGAGCCAAATTCTAAAATGCAAGACTAAACAAAATAATAGGATTCCCTTAACGGACTGGAATTCCTACCTTCAAAGTATTTACGAGTTCCCTAATGCCATGGACACCATTCGTATTGTCCCTATAATGGAATTTT
The DNA here is from genome assembly GCA_009831015.1 of Picea engelmannii. NCBI lineage: Eukaryota > Viridiplantae > Streptophyta > Pinopsida > Pinales > Pinaceae > Picea > Picea engelmannii. The sequence goes on along the minus strand of ML799092.1, from coordinate 5,218 downwards.
TTTTTTCTTTAGATGACATAGAGTTCGGGGTTAAGCATCTCGCAAATGGGAAAGATAAGGACATTGAAGGCTACCAAGTTGAAATTTTTAAAATCGGAGGGCCAATCCTTATCCCTCACATACACAAGCTCTTCAATTTAGCAGTCAAGAAAGGATTCCCTAAACCCTGGACGCAAAGCCTCATTGTTCCTATTTTTAGAAATGGGGATAAAAACATTCCCTCTAATTATAGGACCATTATGATTAGCCCGATTTTAGCCAAGATTTATGGAATTATTTTGGAAAAGAAGATTAGCATTTGACTAGAAGGTCACGGGAAAAGAGATAAATCCCAGGCCAGGTCTAGGAGATATCATTCAACTATAAACCATCTTGTTACCTTTAGGGTCATTCCAGAGAAGTTTTGCAATACTAAAACCAATATTTTTTGTTGTTTTGTTGACTTTAGAAAATCTTTTGACATGGTTCCTAGGAAAAACATTTGGAATAGGTTGGAAGAGATAAAAGTGTCTCTCGAGTTGAGAGTTGCTGCAATAAATATGTATGAGAACGTTATTGTTAAGTTTAAAAACACTGGGGGTTGGTCAAAAGAGATTAACTACAATATCGGAGTCAAACAAGGTTGTCCCTTGTCCCCTACCCTTTTTGGAATATACATTGATAAGTTAGAAGAATGCTTGGAAACATCAGGTTGTGTCG
>ML799091.1:305208-318340 GCA_009831015.1 Picea engelmannii | reverse complement strand
CTCCACAAAGTGTCTTCCCGTGAGGGCTTTCACCATAAGGGGACCACTTTGGAGTTCATCCATATTTACTTCTTATCAACCATGAAAAAACAATAATGACTCATATTTACATCAAAAACTATTGGGTCCATTACCCAAAACTTTGTGCTACGGGTCTTTCTTCAAGGGTTGACATCAATGACAACCAACCTTAATCAACACTCAACACAATGGAGACCATTGTTTCCTAAAGAGGGAGGATTGATCCAGGTGGATATCGATGGCCACCCACCTATTCCAATTGGCTCAAAATAATTTGTTGGAAACTTACTATTTTTAGCAGTTTTTCGGTTCTTAAACTTTTGGGGGCATTTTGAGGGCCTAAACGACTCTTTTTCACAATCAGACACGTCAATGATAGTTAGAGGATTTAATTGAGCCCCAAAAATGAATCTCATCGTCGATACCTTTCCAACAAGCTATCGTGTGCACCAAATGGAGATCGTATTCCAAAGTTACTGCCCCCCCCCCACCCCCCGGGAAGTTGATACACCAAACTACCCAAATTGGGGTCCACAAAATTGTTGGATTTTAATCTTTCAGGTTTAGGGTTCTAGATTTTCTTTATGTTAAAAATGTCTTTGGAGCCTCATTGTAACAATCATATTCTTTCGAATGAGTGTAGCCATCACATCACTTCTCAGAGATAAGTTGTCACCATTCTGGCGAGTCTTTCACTCTATAATTTTACAATTTTGTACATTTCACTCATTAATAGAAATTGTGTATTATTGTATATGTGTGCCTCTTGTTATATACATATGATATATCTTTGTTATATTATTTGATCTCTTGCAATATCTCGGTATATTTCTTTATTATATCTCCGCTCTCATTTCGTGCCCAAAATAATCTGGATCATTCCCACTATAAATCTCAATTTTAAAATGTTTGTAACAATAAAAACCTTCCTCACCTAGGTGGGGTGTTAACAAGTGGGGCCAAAACCATGCATGCATGTTTCCAAGCTTCCACTTCACCATGCAATGAATGCTCTGTACAATTTGAGGATGAATCAATTAATGAAATTCACCACAAGGTGGAAAGTGATAGCGGGGAGGAACTTACAAAGTCCTCCCCACCAATTGTTGATATGATGCATTTTTGTGGTAATTTATGGAACAAGTACAATGTGAATACCACCTGGGATATTATTAGAAGGTGCACCGCAAGGAGGTGGAGTAAAAATGATAGATTTTGTGATGACAATCTAGAGAGGAGGAGAGGAGAGGATCTCAACATGATGGTTTGTTATATTGGGATGGGGATCATTTTATTCAATGAACCAATTTCCTTTTCTTGAAGGATGTTTCCTCTTCTAGGATGAATCCTGGTGCATGCAGGGATGGGGGTAGGGAAAAAAGGAAATGCAGGGTCAATTTAGGAAAGGACTTGACCTTAGGGAACCCAAAACATACCTCCAAAGCATAAATATAAGCCTAGGAGGTTGAGATATGTTATAATGAGAAATGATAGATATAGTGTCCAAAAAATAAATTGAAGAGATGGAGAATGTTGTTAGGGGCAAAATACAGAGCCTCATAGATACTCAAGCCCTGGGGGAAATTAAAGGGTGGGTTAAAGACTTGACATATTCCCAAACTCGTGAAACCAAGTTCTTTAAAATAACTGAAACCTACAAGTTGGTCAAACAATTAATTGCCCAATCCCTGGAAATTAAAAAGGAGGAACAACAAGACATCCTTCATACTATTAGGGTTTTTGAAGGAAAATTGGAGGCTATGTGCAAAGTGATTTCTGGAATTGGTATATCAATCCCATAAGCCATAAAGGAAGCTAGAAACATGTTGATCGAAAATTTGGTCACCTCGATTTTTTTCTCTTTGGAATAATAAAAAAATATCGATATCAAAAGAAGGAAATTTTGAATTATCATCAACTCATGGTGTAGACTTAGTCTCATCTTTGTCACACATTTTACGAAATAAAAATCTGAGTATGTATGCTCGATATACTCATGGTTTTTCCCAACCACCCAACAAAGAGATTGCAAGAAGAACTTTGAAGAAATGATGAGAAAACTTTTCTAAGTGGTATGCCCCTCTTCCCCTCCCATATTCTTCCATGTGCAACACTCAGTCCTTTTTCATCTTACATTTCCCCTTCCTTCCACCCTCCATCTCCATACTTAGTCATTTTTACAACTTCCTCTTTTATCCCTTTGCTTCCCTTCTCTTCTCATACTTAGCTAGTTTTCCCTCTTCCACTCTACTCTCCATACTCTATATTCCACACTTCCATTTTTCACTCTTTTCATTATTTACTCTCATTTCCTTAACCATTTCTACATTCATATTCTCATTTGTTGATATTTTGATGTAACTATAGAAGATATTCTTTTGTATTTGTATTGGTCAAACCTTGAGAAGGTTATTGTAATCTTATTGTATAAATCGGCTCAAAATAAATTATTATTTTATTGTTATCCTTATAGTAAAATTCAAAATGGCCCCTCTTAGGGTTGTGTCTTTTTGGGAGTCAAGTTATGTGTATAAATAGAGGTTGAGTACCTCTCATTTGTATACACACACAACTCGCCTTCTCTTGTGTATTTGGACCATAGCAAAGGAGGTTTAGCGCGGGAGGTCTTGGTTTCTTGCTCTTTGGTTTCTTGGTCTTGGTGTATTTGTGGAGAGATATAACATGGCATTGCACCAGTTGAAGGAACATATATTGAATAATTGGTTGTTGGGTTTTCTTCCCCATGAGGGTTTCCCATGATATATCTTGTGTTATGTGATTGTTTATCTTTTAGTGATCCTATTACATGCAATTGCTAATGAATGTTAAGAAGATAATTGTAACTTCTAAAATTATAACATGGTATCAAAGCATGCCTGAATAGAAGATAGTTCACAGATCTAGAAGACAAAAGGAGTTGTTTTTCTTGATAGGGGTGGTTTTCAGACAAGACAAAACCACCAGAAAGTGTGCCCTAGTGGAGTGCATCTTTTCCCTAGATCAGATCTTCAGAATCTATAATTAGTGATTTTGGGGTAGGATGACTACCGGAACCAAGATTGATGAGAAGCTAGAGGGAGATGACAACTTCAAATCCTGGAGGTACATAGTATGCCTCCTCCTAGAAGAACATGATCTAGAGAAGCTCACTAAAGAAGAGGTTTCAGAACGAGAGGGAGATGATGCTAAAGAAAAGCACAAGAAGGATATGGTCAAAGCAAAGATGATTATTGCAGACTCCATTAAGGACCATCTTATTCATAACATATCTTCATTATCCACTCCAAAAGAAATGATGGATGAATTAGCCTGATTGTTTGAAGGAAAAAACATCAACCGAAGAATGACCTTGAGAACTTAGTTAAAGAATGTGAGGGTGCAAAATTCAGAAACCATCCACTTTTACTTCTCAAGAGTGAACCAGATCAAGGAGAAGATAGAAGTCATTGGTGATATAGTGAATGGAGAATAAATAGTTATGACCACCTTGAATGGCCTCCCAAGGTCATGGTATGAATTTATTCAAGGGATATTCTCAAGAAGGAAGTTACCCAAGTTCAGTAGGATATGGTAATATTGCAACCAAGAAGCAGGGATGATTTTAGGGGCTAAATTTTGCTCATGGGCTAATTTTCGATGGTTTTTCCAAAAAAAAGATTTGCTATTCTAAAAATGATTAGCCCAAATTCTATAGGATAAAATTATTTACCTTAAAAATTGCCAAAATTGTATACAAACTATATAGAATCCTTAGAAATTTGAATATTTTTACAAAAATATCGCCAAACATTTATAGTTGGCATATGAAGGATTACTAAGATTCGCCAAGGTTTCTACATTTTAAAATAAATTTCCATCCTTAAAATCATCTCNATACAAACTATATAGAATCCTTAGAAATTTGAATATTTTTACAAAAATATCGCCAAACATTTATAGTTGGCATATGAAGGATTACTAAGATTCGCCAAGGTTTCTACATTTTAAAATAAATTTCCATCCTTAAAATCATCTCTACCAAGAAGTAGCAAGGATGGAAGCAAGAGAAGAGAATATGATAGATTATGATCAAGCCCTAGCTGCCCACACTAGGAAAGGAAAGAGCAAGAAAGAACCCTCCACACCCAAGAAGTTTTAGAAGGGTTGAATAAATAACCCAAATATTAGATGTTTATGTTGTCTATAAATGGGACACATTGCTAGGAATTTTTCCCTCATTCAGGGACCAAGGGAAAAGAAACGACATAAAAGGAATCATTTTCATACAGCTGAAGATGATGAGCTACCTAAGAAGGTTGCAAAGGAATATGATTCAAGTGATGAGGAGTATGTTCTTATCTCATCCCTTACAAGAACTGTCACTCATGGAAGTGACATTTGGCTGGTGGAAAGTGGTGCTTCCAAGCACATGACATGTTATAAAGACTCCTTAGCTAACCTTACTCATAAATATTCATCGCACAAGGTGAAATTGGGAGATGACTATCAATATCCGATCAAAGGAGTAGGAGAAGCCTCCTACAAGTTAGACTCAGTAAAGCCAATGAAGATAAGGAAGTTCTCTATGTTCTTGGATTGAAGAAGAACCTTCTCTCGATTTCAGCATTGGATGAGAAGGGTTACAAAGTTACATTTGTTGATGGAAAAGTTCTTATGTGGCCTAGAGGGAGGTCTTTTAATGATGTTGCGGTGATTCGAGTTCAAGAGGGAGGAATCTACAAATTGAAAGGGAAATCAGATTCATCATTAATTCATTACACTATGAATCCCAGTGAATTATGGAATAGGATATGTGCTCACCTACATTACAAGGCCCTACCGAGTGTGAGAAATATGGTGACGGGCCTACTAGAGATATAGTAAAAACCAGATGGCATGTGCAAAGGTTGCGCACAAGGAAATAACATGAAGCACTCATTTCCCAGCAGCGATACAGAGCCAAAAGAGTATTGGACATTGTGCACTCGGATGTGTGTGGACTGATGTCAGCAAATTCACTAAGAGGGTATGTATATTATGTTTCTTTTATTGATGATTACTTACTTAAAACTTGGATCTATTTGTTGAAGGCAAAGAATGAAGTGTTTGGAAAATTCAAATAATTTAAGGCACTGGTAGAAAATATGATAGAGCGGAAGATAAAGACCTTGTGATCAGATAATGGAAGAGAATTCACTTTAGAGAAATTCAAATAATATTGCAAGGAAGGTGGGATTAATAAGGATCTTTCTACTCTGTACAATTATCAGTAGAATGGAGTAGCAAAAAGGAAGAATTGGATGATCATGGAAGCAGTGAAGGCTATGATCCATGATCAATATCTACCTATGCATTTGTGGGTAGAAGAAATAAAGACTGCAGTGTACGTGCAGAATAGAAGTACCCCCAAAGTAATTGAAAACAAGACACCAGAGGATATGTTTTCATAAGGATATTTGGCTGCCCATTATTTGTGCATGCCCCAAGGAAAAGAGGAAAATATTGGATCAAGGAAAATTTTAGGGGCTAAATTTATCCCATGGAATAATTTTCCATGCTTTTCCCAAAAAACAATTCATCATTCTAAAAATTATTCACCCAAATTCTATAGGACAAAATTATTTTACCTTAAAAATCGTCAAAATTTTATAAGAACTATAAAAAATCCTTAGAAATTTGAATATTTTAACAAAAATATTTCCAAACATTTATAGTTGACATATAAAGGACCAATAAGATTCGCCAAGGTTTATACATTTCAAAATAAAATTTCATCCTTAAAATTATCCCTGAATTGGATCCATCTGGAAAGAAATTCATATTTTTTGGTTACAGTGACACATCCAATGCATACAAGATATATATTCCCAGTCACCGAAAATTTGAGATTAGCCAAGATTTCACCTTCGATGAGAGTGTGGATTTCATCAAATCAAAGAAGGGTTGTGCAAAAGAGGTTCATGAGGAGGATAATGAAGTTACTAGAGTTCCAGAGGCAAAAGTTGTTGAACCAGAGGAAGTCATTCATGAGTATAGTGATATGGCAGAACATCAAAGGCTAGTATTGATGCCTTATCGTAAGGGAAGACCATCTTGGGTACAGGAGCTCATCAAAGATGTAGAAAGATATGGTGCCCCAAAAAAATATATTAGGGAAATTAATAATTTGAAACCGGACTCCATCTATGTGGCATGCTTGTGTGATATCATGGATGAAAAATCATCCAGTTATGAAGAGGATGTAGAAAAGAGAGTATGGACGGATTCCATGGGGGAGGAATATCAATCCATAGTAAAGAATGATGTATGGGATGTGGTCCCTAGACCAAAGGAGAAATCAGTAGTAAGTTCAAAATGGATCTACAAAACGAAACATGTAGTTGATGGTATTATTGAAAAGTATAAGGATATATTTATGGCTCGAGGATTCTCTCAGAAGGAGGGCATTGACTATGAGGACATTTTCTCCCATGGAAAGATATACCTCGATCGGGACTATACTTTTGTTGGATGCAGTAATGAAATGGAAGGTGCATCATATGGATGTGAAGACATCCTTCTTGAATGGTGAAATAAAAGAGGAATTTTATATGGAGTAGCCACAAGGGTTCGAGGTACATGAAAGGGAGATGCATGTGTGCAAATTGAAGAAGACTTTATATGGATTAAAGTAGACACCCAGAGCATGGTATGGTAGGATCAACAGTTTTATGATGAGATTAGGATTTACAAAGAGAAGTTAATATTCTAACCTTTACTTTAAGGTTGTGGATGATGGTCTGGTGATACTATTGTTGTATGTGGATGACCTATTTATAACAGGTGTGGAAAATGTCATCTCAGAATGCAAGAGAAAACTAGTTTTTGAGTTTGAGATGAAATATCTCGAGATGATGCATTACTTTTTGGGTCTCTAGGTATGGCAGAGACAGGATGAGATCTTTCTGAATCAAGGGAAGTATGAAGTGGAAATCCTGAAGAGGTTCGGGATGTTGGATTGCAAGAAAATGGCTAAATCTATGGTATCAAATATGAAGTTGTTGTAGGGTATGACTTCAGAGACTGTGGATGTTACTTTATATAGGCAAATGGTGGGTTTCTTGATGTACTTAATGAGAACAAGACCGGATATGTGTTTTTTTGTAAACACCCCAAGTCAGTATATGGAGCATCCCAGGAAGGTTCATTTGGTCGCAGCAAAACATGTGATAATGTACCTTAAGGGTACATTGGATTATGGTCTCATGTATATGACATACCATGAGTTCAGATTATATGGATATCTGGGTTCATTTTGGGCCTAAAGTATTCCTGATAGGAAGAGTACTTAAACATATTTCTCCAGTCTAGGCTCCAGTATGGTTTCGTGGAGCAGCATGAAGAAGTCATGTGTAGCACTCAGTATAGTTGAGACTGAATATGTGGCAGCATGTGTGTAATATTCCAGATATAAAATAGTATGCAGAACAGAAATAATTAGCTAGAAATGGCAGATAAACAATGATATAACCAAAACAACACCACAATAATACCATAATAATACTAGAATAACACCGGAAAGAGCACTTCGATTAATGAGATCAATGTTCACTTGCCTCTTCTAGGGGGGAAACTCTAGTAGATCAGAGATCTATTACAATAAGATCCAACACAAAACTTATCATACCCTATACTCCTATTTATACTAAATATGTCTATCCAAAAAGAACAATCTAGAGGAAGATCCTTCTAGAAGAAGAATCTTCTATTAGGTCTTCTTACATTTGACTTATTCTTCCTTATTGCTAGGCCTTATCAATATTAGCCTTTATTACATGGAAATATATTATTCTACATACGTGAGGGGTTAGGTCCCTTACATGTCCTCCCCCTTAAAAACAACCCTGTGCTCAAGGCTTGAGATGAGGAAATTGTTGTAGAATGGTAGTTGGTTCCCAAGTGGCATATGTTGGAGTTGTATATTTCCACTGAAATAACACTTCCTTGATGGTGTGTTGACGCAGACGATGCTCACACTGGTCCAAAATTTATTGTGGTTTTAGCCAAATGGATCCTTCTCATCCAACTCAGTAAGGTTGGTTTGATTTTGGCACTTAGTTCCAATCACTTTCTTTAAGCGAGAAACATGAAAAACATGATGGAGCTTAGAATGTATGGGAAAAGATAACTGATAGGCCACATGTCCCACATGCTTGAGAATGGTATAAGGACCATAAAATTTGGGCGCCAGTTTCTAACAATGGTCATCCTTGAGGGAATTTTGCTTCTAAGGTTGCAATTGAAGAAACACCTGATCTCCTTCTTAAATTGACGTTCATAGCGACCTTGATATTCATGTTTCTTCATGTGACGGTGGGCCATGATCAAATTCTCTTTGAGGGTACGGAGAATATCCTCTCGAACTGTAAGAGTTTGGTCAACCACCTGGACCTTTGAGACACCTAGAAAGTATGAGAGAATTGAAGGTGGATTTTTTCCATATACTGCTTCAAAAGGAGGCATGCGGGTAGTTGTATGGTAAGAAGTTGTGTACCACAGTTCAGCTAGTTTTAACCATTGATCCCACTGATTTTTCCATTCTGATGAAAAACACCTCAAATATGTTTCCAAACACTTGTTGACAAATTCAGTTTGACCATCAGTCTGGGGATGATAATTTGTGTTGAGATGCAATTGGGTGCCTTGTAGCTTGAATAGTTCTTGCCAAAAATTGCTTGTGAAAGTGGGGTCGTGATCAGAGAAAATAGAATGAGGCATGCCATGAAGCTTGAAGACAGTCCATGAAAATTTTAGCCACAATGGAGGTTGTAAATGGGTGTTGAAGAGAACAAAAATGAGCATATTTGGAAAGAGGTTAAACTACCACCATGATGATTGATTTATTGTTCGATTTAGGTAAGCCTACAATAAAATCCATAGAGATATCCCTCCAAATAGTTAGTGGAATTAGAAGAGGTTGTAGTGTGTCAGGAGATTTGAATGTTTTTTCCCTTGTTGCATTGACAAACATCGCATTCTACCACAAAATTTCATACATCATGTTTCATACCATCCTAGAAAAAATAATGTTTGACCCGGTCATAGGTTTTGGTAAACCCTGAGTGACCAGCGGTGGGTGTAGCATGAAGCTCAAAAAGTACCTTGGATTTGAGTTTTGATTGTTTACTTAAATACAAACATCCTTTGTATCGAAGCTCACCACTGTGCCAAGAGTACCCTGGGGAAACGTGAGAATTGGCCTGCAATTGTTGTATCATATGAGAATTTTTGGGATCGTGTAGCCATTCCTGGTGAACAACTTGGAGCCAATCTAGTATAATGAAGGAGAGGGAGAAAAGGGACCCTTCATATTCATATTTTCTGGAAAGTGCATCAGCAACCACATTTTCTTTTCCTTTCTTGTAAATGATCTCATAATCATATCCAAAGAGCTTAATCCTCCATTTTTTTTTCTCTGGGGATGAAAGGCGTTGTTCCAGAAAATACTTGAGGATTTGATGCTTTTTCTTAATTTGGAAGTGTTTCCCCAATAGATAAGGGTGCCAAAGATCCATTGCATGATGAATAGCCAACATTTCCTTTTCATAGATTGATTTTCCAAAATTTCTCTCCGACAGTTGTTTGTTGGTAAAGGCCAAAGGTCAACCCTCTTGCATAAGGACTGCTCCAATTCCTTTCCTGAAAGCATCACATTACAGGACAAAGGTCTTTTTGAAATCAGGAAGGGCCAGGAATGGAGTGGTGCACATGGTCATCTTCAAGGTTTGAAAGGCCTGAGTAGTTGTGGGAGTCCAAGTGAAAGAATTATTTTTAAGGAGATCAGTGAGAGGGGTCGCAATATTTCCGTAATTCTTAAAAAACTTGCAATAATAACCTGTTAAACCCAGAAATCCATGCAAGCTTTTGAGATTATTTGGGTGAGGTCAATCATGCATAGCTTCAATCATTTTAGGATCCACCCTGACATCGGCCTTGCCAACAAGATGACCCAAGTACTCTACTTATGAGGTGCCAAAAGCACATTTATATTGTTTGAGGAAAATTTGGTGTTGAGAGAGTAGATGGAGAACTCGATCCACATGAGCAAGATGGGTTGTCTATCTTTTACTATAGATGAGGATATCATCAAAGAAAACTAAGACAAAATGACAGAGAAAATGATGAAAGACATGATTCATGAGGCTTTGGAAATTGGACGGAGCATTACACAAGCCAAAGGGCATGACCAAAAACTCATAGTGGCCCTCATGAGTTCGAAATGTAGACTTAGGAATGTCTTCCATGTTCATACGTATCTGGTGGTATCCAGAACAAAGATCAAGTTTAGTAAAGAACTAAGCACCACTCAATTCATCCAAGAGGTCATCAATGACAGGAATGGGAAATTTTTCTTTTTGTTAAGGGCACATAAGTCAGAACACATGCACCAAGAACATTCTTTCTTAAGGACCATGACCATAGGAGAAGAGTATGGGCTCGTACTAGGACGGATAACACCTGCGTTGAGCAATTCTTGAACAATTCTCAATTTCATTTTTTTTGGAAAAAGGATGATGATAGGGACAGATATTGGGAGGAAGGTTTTTGGGGATAAGGGGAATGAAAGGGAATGAGGGAATCCCTGGGGAGTGGAAAAAACAACTTTATGTTTAGAGAGGATGGATTGGATGTCCTATGGCACAAAGGGTGTCTCAGTGGCTTGAATGGCATGGAGTTGTGCAATAATTCCAGAATGACCTTTTTTGAGTAGCTTTTCCATGCAATGGGAACTAATGATATTGGGGGAACCGACGGTGATTCCTTCGAACTTATATTGTTGGCCCTCCTGGTCAAATTGCATGGTTAATTCATTAAAATCCATGAGAATGGGACACAAATTCCTTAACCATTATGCACCCAACATAATGTCACAACCACCCATGTCGATAACAAACATAGTAGATTTCATGTGGTACAGACCAATTTGGAGACACATTTTCACAAAGCTCGCCACATTTCATGGACCTTCCACTGTCAATCATGATTTTAAAATTATTGATGGCACAGATATAGAAATTAGTTTCTTGGGCAATACAATGATGAATAAAATTATGGGTGCTTCCACTATCAACAAGAATGATGACCTTCCTATGCTTAATGTAACCAACTATCTTGAGGGTTTTGGAAGCAAAGAAGCCAATGAGAGCATTCAAGGAAATGACTGGTTCGACTTCGGGAGGGGTAAGGTCAGTGGGTTTAGGTGACATGGCCACAAGGGGAGCCTCAATATAGTCTTATGAAACATCCTCTAAGATGGCCATAAAAATATTTTTTTCCTTACACTTGTGCCCAGGAAAATATTTGTCATCACAATTATAACAAAGGCCTTTGAGTTGGTGTTCAGACATTTTTTCCCTGGTCAATTTCTAGATCTTTAGTGGAGTAGAAGGAGGAGTCGGAGTGATTGGGTTAGTGAAAGGAATAGAGGAGGGCTTTTGGTTTTGAGAAGAGACAACCTGTTGTGCTTCTTTATCCCTTTTAGTAGCGTCCACCCAACTCTAAGGCCAATCCATGAGGACGTGGACATGAATCTCATCCTTGAGGCCACTGATAAAACATTCTTGGAAAAAATCATCAGACATGCCCTCTGTACGGAAATCCAAACGCTCAAAAGAGGCTATAAATTATTCCATTTTTCCAGATTGTTTCAACTTTGTCAAACGGCCTAAATGGTTGGTTTCAGTGTCAAAGCATTCATAAATCTCTGCCAAAAATTATGTCCAAGCCGCATACCCTTGGTGAGCATTTTTTCTCCATTGCCACCATTTCCAACGTTCTCTATATAGATGGAGAAAACCATACCAAAGTTTGGCCAACTCATCTATAATGCCATACAAAGAGAAATGATGTTCCATTTGAGTTACCTAGCCAGTGGGATCCAAGCCATCAAATTTGGTCACATCCACATGCAGAAGGTGTAGTTCACGTTGAAAGTGATGGGGCTGGAAATTATAGGAATGAGAGGAAGTTTCACCTTCGTGTTGCAAAGGTGGGTTAGATGAGGGAAGATCTGTTGGGATATACAGCTTGGCGCAGATCATCATAGTGAAGGAGTAAAACTGGGTATTGAAGGATTCAAGCTGGGTAGCAAGGTCATGTTTGATGTCCTCCATTTTTGTGTCTATGGATGAATGCATGTTTTTGTTTATGGTGGAAACATTGGCACTGAGTTATCTCACTTCTTGTAAGGTTTCTGTGAAATTAGAGTAGAAGGAATTGAAGGGAGCTTTCAAGTCTTGGCTACGAGTGTGGGCCATGATGAAGAGGGAAAACGAAATGGGGCAGGTGGGACCACATAGGAAATGGGTTATGGATGATTTATATCACAATGATCATGGCAATGAGGGGAATCCAATGGGGTAAATCCCAAATAAGGGTGTTGGAAGGGGTTCGGGTCCACGAGAAAAAAAATGCTGAAAAATGATAGGTATGACTGTGATAAGGGAGAATAGAGGAATCCAATGGGATAGGTCTCAAATAATGGTGCCAATGGGATCCGAACAATAGAATACTACAGTGATGAAATGCCCAAATGCTTAACTGGAAGAAATGTGTAGTAATTTCACAACCTGAATGCATGAGACACAGTTGCGCGACAATAGATATTATATGTTTTGTTTTTGTTTTTTTTGTTTTTTTGTCCCAAGGGTTAGGGTATTCAAGGGTTCTACAGACAAGGATTTTCCATGTGTTATAGCTCTCTAATATACGTATGGGGTCCAATAGTATTACTCGGCCCAGTATCTCAGGTCACCAACTAAGGAGGCTAGACTGTTCCCTTATCCATACTACCCGACTACCCAGGTACTAGAGAGTATATTCCCGGGTGTTGTTCTCAGTGGAACTATAGCATTTAGGTGACTGATTGATTTAACTATGGAGGGATTCAAGAGATCTAGGTCAATCCGTACACAGGTGTTGTATGATACACTACCACTTGAAAGGGTACCAACATGGGTTACAAGGGTGGACAACAAATGTGTGCTTAAGTACCACTTGTATTTTCTGCGTGTATGAATCCTCGACTGCGTGTTTATGCGTGTAATGACAGATCTTTGTATTTTTAAGACATTGGAATATGTCTCTACCCTGA
>ML799091.1:290580-305189 GCA_009831015.1 Picea engelmannii | reverse complement strand
CAATTTTTTGTCGAGGAAGGTGCTCTGATACCACTTGTAATATTCCAGATATAAAATAGTATGCATAACAGAAATAATTAGCTAGAAATGGAAAATAAACAATGATATAATCAGAAAAAAAAAACCACAATAATACCAGAAAGAGCACTTTGATTACTGAGAGAAATGTTCACTTGCCTCTTCGAGGGGGAAACCTCCATCCTTCGAGAAGTTATGGACAAAGAAATACCCTTCTAGCAGATTCAACCATTTTTATACAGCATCTGTGTCTATTTGACCTTCAAATATAGGAATATCGAAGTTTATTTGTACATTGAAGGGGGTGGCACCTCCATTTGAGGAAGATGTGTCGCATGTTGGTATCTGTCGAACGATTTGCACAAAACTATCCATCATCTCGTTCCTCTATTGCATGAGGGATTCCTTGAGCAACATTTTGAAGGGATCTTATGTCCCATCATCTTTATGTTTTCCCTCCATGAGAGGTCACTTGGGCATGCGAGGGATTTTTTCCTCAAGATAAACAAGCTCGAGAACCAATTCTTTGTACCCTAACCTTGTTGGGGACATGCATTAAGAACGACAAGGAGAAGACCGCTCTGATACCACTAATCCGGATTTTATGAGAAGAATGAAATGAATACAGATTATTATCAGAAGATGCTTAACACAGAATAACAGATATACAGTAAAATTGGTTTCGATTCAATAAGGAAATAAGTTGAAACTATAAAATGTAGCAGAAAACAAGCTTGCTAGAATGGTGGTGACTTATCTCTGAGAAGAGATGTGAAGGCTACTCTCATTCGCAAGAAGATTATTACAATGAGGCTCTGAAGGCCTTTTTACAATAAACAAGAATGTCAAAAAACACTAGACATTCAAAATCCTAACCCCAGGTGATGAAGCGCCAAAAGTCATGTGGGCCCTGTTTGGGTAAGTTAATACATCAACTTCTTAGGGTAGTAACTTTTGCATATGATCTTGATTTTAGGCGCAGGATAGCCCATTGGAAAGGTATATCTGATGACTACACATGTTTCCATCAGACTCTAACTTTGTGTATAGTGTGACTGTGGTGAGCCCTAAAAATGTTGTTTAGGCCCTCAAAACGGCCCCGAAAGCCAGGGACCCGAAAACTAGTAAAAACTGTCAAACTAGAAAACTGCCAAAATGAGCCAGTTGGAATAGGTGGGAGGTCACCGACACCCATCTGGATCACCTTGGAGAAAAATACAAGGAGTGAATGATGAGAAACTTATCATAGCTATATTATCACGTGTAAGGTCGGGAGAATTGACAATGGAAGAAATGTGTGATTAATTTAAAAATTAAGTTTGTTGAGTTATTTTTATTTATGTTAGGAAAAGAAAATTAATTTTTTCAGTTTAACATATCAATGTTCTAAGTATTTCATTATATATATTGTTATCCCCAATTTCTAGGGATAACTAGGAGATCATGTCTCGAGGCCCACAAGTCCTAGACATGGAGTACCGAGAGCAGGATTGACCTGAGCATGGCCCTGGAGGACCCATCCTTATCTTCTTTCATCAGATTCCTCCTGTCAGCAACAGTAGCATCCATCACCATCGACCTGGTCTTGTATCAGAGAAGGCTCTTGCTCCATGAGGTAATTGGTCCAAGTATCATGGTATGTGTCACTTTTAATCATTATAACCTTTAGATATATGCATCTTACTCCTTTTATCTCTAACGACTGCTTGGATATTACATTAACCCACTTGACCATTGTTGGGGGGATTGACGGGGTATCCTAGTAAGCCTGTACCCATAGGTTTTGGTTTGCCACCAGGGGGATTTATGAAGAGCCATTGTCCCCTCCCATCATATCATCACTTTTCCATCTTATCTCCCACTCATATGTCCCATTCCCCTAGTTTGGGCATTAGGATGATCTGTTTTTGGGGTTGCACCTTATCTCCTGGGAATAAGGGGCTAAAGACCCAAAAGGTAAAAGCAGTCGGTAAGAGATAAAAGCCATAAAAATGAAACCTAGAGATGCCTCGCCCATGGATCCCTGAGAAGGAAATAAAAATCCTCTCAGCAAGAAACAAGAGGGACCTGAAGAAAAATAACAAAACAAGACCTAGCCAAGAGGATAGGGGGTGTAACACCATGTTTCCCCCAGTCTGTAAAAATAACTATACTGGCCAAGTAACTCAAAAAATGTGAATGTGTGAGGTAAATAGACCTTGTGAAAAAGGTCGATGAATGTGAATAATATTATGAATATATATTGCAGGACTGATGAGAGGGGAATATGCTGAAAAAGAGACCATGATGGCTGGATAAAGGTGGTGGAAGGCACCTGGAATGGTGGCGTTAACTTCCACCAAAAACCAATACCATATTTTGTCTTCACTGGCCCGGAGAACCAAGAGCGACTCGCTGACCCGAAATTAATTACTCGCAGGTTGGTAGGTGGATGGCTCCTCATGCGTAATGAGGGATGGGGGTAAAACCGCCCATCCATGGGGTGCTGACAGCTGACCACCGCCAGGGAGATCGTGCCACACGCAACCTTGCCAAAAAGGAAAAAGGAAGGAGGAGTGTGCGATCAAGGGCAGATGTGAGGGAGGAAGAACTCTGGAAAAATATGCAGAGTGAGTGATAGTGGAGAAGAAGGAGAGTAACCTTCGTTCTCAGTCACTAGCAGATAGAGACGCAGTCTCACAGTATCGTGGTCTCAGCTCAGGGGTGGCTAGTGGTAAATCCGTTGGGAGTCACTGAGCCTACGGTTGGGTGGAAACGAGCACCCCTCTCAGCAGTTGCATCACCTCTGGTGTTTTTCTGATAAGTGTTTTGTCTCTGGCATCTTGAAATATATATATTCTGACATTTATGATCATAAGCTGTGAAATTGTGAATGATTTCAGTGCAAGAATGTCTATATGGTGTTTTGATCAGTATTGGTAGTTGCATGTTTATAATGGAAAGACTACGTATGGCTTATGTTTTCATAAATCGCGATTTATATGCATATTGATCTAATTCAGACTTCACGTCTGGTTCTCGAGAGAGAGATACCCTTACCTGCCTCAGATAGTACCCTGGGTAAACCTCCCCATAGAGATACCCTCCTTGAAAATCCCATCAAGAACCTGGAAAGAGGACGTGAAGGCATAAGGCCTTAGTAAACCTGGATGAGGAGGAATGATCCTCTTGAAATCCTGAGATGACTATGTAGGGAATAAGACTGTGGTCTTATGAGAAGCGACCATACTAGCCAAGGCATAGATCAGGAGAGGTAGTGAAGTTATGCACAGGCTCCCTATAAAGCAAGTAGAGACCGAGACCCACTCAAGTCCTAGACTTGATGAAGGAGAGCAACAGATGTGCTGAATACTCTTTTAAGAGTCAAACCCAGGAGAAAGAGCACAAAGCTCCCAAGTCCCCCATAGTTGACGAAGCTCAGGACAGATAGCACCCGGTCAAATGCACAGACCCTGTAGGAATTCATAGAGGTCAAGGAAATATTTCACGGCTTCAGAGTAGAGAATCCTGGGAGGGATAGTGTCGTTTTGTGCATGGAGCCATAGTTGCGAAGGTCGCAGAGGAGAAGCAAGGGCCGACACCTTTGATACTTAAGAAATCTTCCAAGGAGAAGAAAGAGAAGTGAATGCTCAAGGAAGAGCTACAACTGTCGTTAGATTAGCTGGAGTGAAATGGATCTGGTTCGTTGAAAATGTACATCCAGACGTGCGCAGAAGAGAGAATAAATGGACGACAAAGACACTTCAAGATAGAAGTGGTGAATAGCCGATAACCGTTGGATCTTGCAGAGTTGCAAGGCGGTTAGGGTTGGTGTAGTGCGGAAGAGGTCCGAGTCTGGGATCTCGCATCTTGGGGTTTCATAAAAAGAGAGCGCAAGGGTTGGGTGCTTCAACCCATGAAATCACGAAGTGCGAAAAGGAAGTCAAACCATCGTTGACTTCTCGCGTCTCGGAGGTTCACAAGATAGGACCATGAAGGCTCGATGCCCCAACTCGCGAGGTTGTGAGTCGTGAGAAGTGCGAAAAGGAAGTCAAGTCATTGTTGACTTTCGCATCTTGGAGGTTCACGAGATGGGAGCACGAAAGCTCGACGTCCCAACTCGCGAGGTTGCGAGTTTCGAGAAGTGTGAAAAGGAAGTCAAACCATCGCTGACTTTCGCGTCTCGGAGGTTCACGAGATAGGAGTACGAAAGCTGGACACCCCAACTCCCAAGGTTGTGAGTTACGAGAAGTGCGAAAAGGATGTCAAACCATCATTGACTTATCATGTCTCGGAGGTTCACAAGATAGGAGCACGAAGGCTCGATGCCCCAACTCGCGAGGTTGCGAGTTGCGAGAAGTGCAAAAAGGAAGTCAAACCATCGCTGACTTTTGCATCTCGGAGGTTCGCGAGATAGGAGCACGAATTCTTGACACCCAAACTCGTGAGGTTGTGAGTTGTGAGAAGTGCGAAAAGGAAGTCAAACCATCGTTGACTTCTCGCGTCTCAGAGGTTTGCAAGATAGGAGCATGAAGGCTCGATGCCCCAACTCGCGAGGTTGTGAGTTGCAAGAAGTGAAAAAAGGAAGTCAAACCATCACTAACTTTCGCGTATCGGAGGTTCACGAGATAGGAGCACGAAGGCTCGACGCCCCAACTCACAAGGTTGCAAGTTGCGAGAAGCGCGAAAAGGAATTCAAACCATCGCTAACTTTCGTGTCTCGGAGGTTCACAAGATAGGAGAACGAAGGCTCGAAACCCCAACTCGCGAGGTTGTCAGTTGTGAGAAGTACGAAAAAGGAAGTCAAACCATCGCTGACTTTTGCGTCTTCGGACTTCGGAGAAGAAGAGAATGAGATCTCGATGCTTCAACCTGCGAGGCTACGAGTAGCAAAAAGTGTCAAAGGGAAGTCAAATATCGCCTTTCAGGGTTTATCAGAGTCGAAAAACTCGACGCTCTGGTAGCGCTGAGTTGCAAAGAGAGAAAGAGCGCCATACTGGTTAGGCCTGTGGCCATAACTGTCAATCAGATTGGTGCATTTAAGGGATGGCAGGGTCGGTATCAGGTCCCGTAGGGACTCAGGGAATTCTATTCTTCGGAGAAAAGAAGAAAAGGGGTGAGAAGTTTTAATTTATGTTGTGTGTATGTGACAAATTGGTATCATAGCATGGCTACAACACTTGGCCTGCTTGGGCTTATGAACGAGTTGCGCAGAAGCTCCATTCGGAACACTCCTAAGAGGAGTAACCCTCTATCTTAAACCCTTTTATATTCAAAGGATCAAAGTTTGAAAGTAAGAACCCGACTGTGTATGCATGTGAAAGAATTATGAATTTTTGTGCGGGTTATAAAAATGTATCTAACTATTGACTAACAACCAGCGTTTGTCTTTTTCACCCAAGCGGGCAATCAACCGCGGGAATTTATAGACGCAGAGAATGGTGACTCATCAAGAGGTGGGAGAGGGATCCCACAATAGAGACAAAGAGTCTGACGAAAGAAGGGCAATAGGGACCCCTCCAGATCTAGCTGAGACTGTGAGGAGTCTCATGGTCGAGTTGCAAAGCTGCAAGGCCGACAATGAAAGGATGATTAAAGAACAAGAAAAGCAGATAGAAATTAACGCAATTTTACTGCAGAGTTTATCCGATCTGCAAAGACAAATGCAGCACGAACCTGAAACTCAAAAACATGGTCATATCAGTGACCACACTGAGAGGAGCACCTTGAAAAAGGTCCACCCTAGAGGTAAGGGACCAGTGTCGAGTGATTCCTCTGAGAATGAAGTTGGTGATTCAGAAGACTCTTCCAGCAGCAGAACTAGTCCCTATTCTTGAAGAAAACAGAAGAAGCAAAAGACTTCCAAGGGTCATAAATTTGAGGAATTCAGAAAGGCCAAACCACCCTCCTTCGATGGTGAGATAAAGAAGGGAGAGGAAGTAGAGGCCTAGCTGCTTGGACTAAAGAAATATTTCAGAGTCCATGATTTTTCAGAAAATTTGAAGGCCCAAGTAGCCACCTTTGATCTTAAGGGAAAGGATTCCATTTGGTGGGAAGATCTTAAGAATGTGAAAGGGGTTCGCGAAGAGGATCTGTCCTGGAAACAGTTTGAGAAAATACTTCTAGAAGAAGTATTTGTCGGAAAAATATTTCGACGAGAAGACAAAAGAGTTTTATGAACTCAAACTGGGGCAAATCACTATAGAGGAATATGTCAACAAATTCCTCGACTTGTTGAGATGTGTGCCTTATATAAAAGCAGAAAAGGCAAAGGTGCAGCGCTTGATCAGTGGGCTACCCAAGGACTACCAAAATAGAATTGAATTTGATGAGCCAAAGACCCTAGAAGGCACTATTCAAAAGGCAACATATTGTCAAGAACAGTATGGACATCGAGCAGAACCTCATGAAGGATGGAAACCAAAGAATAGTTCAAGGTTTCAGAAAAATGGGATTAAATCCCCAAGATTTAAGAACTATAAGAAGAACCCAAGAATGAACTTTCCATCTGGAGTGTACTCCAGCAGAACTTTACCTCATCAGGCGGAAGTAAAATTTATGGACCTGTACCAGTAAAGACTGATAACCCAAAGAGAGAACCTTTGAAATGTTGGGGTTGTGGAGAAGAACATCTCCTAAGAGACTATCCACACCGACAACAGAATAGTCGGAGGATTTATAACATCCATGAAGCTACTATAGTCAATTATGTGGCCAGGAGTGTGTCGCAGATTTATGCATCCTTGGATAATAACCAAGTTGACCATCAAGCTTCAATGGTGGAGATAGAAGGTATGATCTCCAACCATCTAGTGTCTATTTTGATTGACCCTGGTTCAAATTTGAGTTATATAGCCCCTAAAGTTGTTGATAAGTGTAAACTATAGCCACAAAAACAAACCAAGCCATGGTTGGTACAGTTAGCCACTGGCACCAAAAGAAGGTTAACAGAGGTCATACCAGCCTGCCAATTGATGTTGGGTGAATTTCCCACCCAAGCAACCCTTAACGTATTACCCCTCGAATCGTACGATCTGTTGATTGGTATGGACTGGCTAGCTGACCATAAGGCTAGATTGGACTGTTACCATAAAACCTTAGAATGTGTGATCAAAGAAGGAAAAAGGATGACCCTTCAAGGGATCCAAAAACCCGTCTCGATGAGACAAATATCAGCTCTGCAAATGAGAAAGTATTGCCGAAAGGGATGTCCCCTATATGCAATACAGGTGTCGGAAACCATAGAAGGTGGAAAACCCAGCCTTGAATATCATCCTACCCTGAGAGAATATAGAGATGTGTTTCCGGAAGAGGTACCGAGTCTAACTCCGAGAAGATACATAGACTTCTCGATAGAACTCGCACCGGGAGCGGTACTGGTTCTAGGACACCCTACCGGATGAGCACACCCGAGTTAATTGAACTCAAATTGAAATTAAAAGAAATGATGGATAAGGTTATATTTGACCCAGCGTGTCTCCATGGGGAGTGCCAGTCCTATTTGTGAAAAAGAAGGATGGCACCCTTAGACTATGTATAGATTATAGACAACTCAATAAGGTAACCATAAAGAACAAGTACCCCTTGCCCAGGATCGATGATCTGTTCGATCAATTGGGAGGTGCGTCTATTTTCTCAAAGATCGACTTGAGATCGGGATACCATCAAGTCTAAATCAAGGGTGAAGACATCCATAAAACTGCCTTCCAGACAAGGTATGGTCACTATGAGTTCGTGGTAGTGCCATTTGGGTTGACCAATGCCCCTGCCACTTTTATGTGCTTGATGAACAATGTACTCAGTAAATTTCTAGATAAATTTGTGCTAGTTTTTATTGATGATATATTAATTTACTCTAAGAATAAAGAAGAGCATGAAGAACATCTTAGGCTTGTGCTGCAAGTACTCATAGAGCATCATCTCTATGCTAAATTCAGCAAATGTGACTTCTTCCAGAAGAAAATACATTACTTGGGTCATGTTCTGTCCGAATAAGGGGTAGCAGTGGACCCTGACAAAATCAGGTCTATCATGGAATGGCCTACCCCAAGGGATGTTTCGGATATCAGATCCTTTATGGGATTAGTAGATATTACAGGAGATTTATAGAAGGATTCTCCAAGATTGGTTATCCAATCACTGCCCTCCAGAAGAAGGGGACAAAATTCTTGTGGACACAGAAATGTGAAGAAAGATTTCAAACCCTGAAACATCTACTGACCCATGCACCCATGCTGAAAATTGCTGACCCAGAAGCTGACTTCCTCGTGTGCACGTTTTCCTGTAAGGAAGGGCTCAGAGGAGTCCTTATGCAGAAAGGAAGTATGATCTACTATGAATCCTGAAAATTGAATGAGCATGAAGTCAACTATGTGACCCATGATCTAGAACTGGTTGCCATAGTGCATGCCTTGAAAATGTGGAGGCATTACCTCCTGGGAAGAAAATTTGTACTTATGACAGATCACTATGGTTTGCGATACATGTTTGATCAACCAAATCTCAATGCCAGACAGGCTAGATGGATGGCCCTCCTTAGCGAATTTGATTTTGAAATCAAACACATTAAAGGAGAAGAAAATAGGGTTGTTGATGCCCTTAGAAGAAGCATGAAAACAATTCACCTGGCAATGGTGAGCACCTGCGAGACAGATGTCAAGGAAAGAATCAGATATGCACAAGAAACAGATCCCTTCGTTCAGAATGTGACCTTATACCTGAAGGAAGAACCCGCCGGAGTCAAATATGAAGGCTACTGGATGACCGAAGGAGGTCTGCTCACTTACAGAAACAAATTTTATATTCCAGATTGTGATGACTTGAAGAGGTTCATACTAGATGAACTACACAAAAGACCCTATTCTGGTCATCCAGGATACCAGAAGATGATCACTGCCACCAAGAAACAATTCTATTGGCCTGGAATGAAGAAAGACATAGCCAAGTACTTGGCCAAATGCATAGAATGCCAGCAAGTTAAAGCATAACACCGACATCCTGCAGGGTTATTGCAACCTTTACCAATCCCAGAATGGAAATGGGAAACCATCTCCATGGATTTCATCATTGGATTACCAACTTCGACCAAACAAAACGATGCCATTATGGTAGTGGTGGATAAATTGAGCAAGTCTGCTCATTTCATCCCTGTCAAATCAACTTGCAAAGCAATAGATATTGCCCAGGTATTCATGAAAGAGATATTCAGACTACATGGTATGTCGAAAGAGATCGTGTCTGACAGAGACACGAAATTTACTTCTAACTTTTGGAAATCACTGATGATTGGTTTAGAGACCAAATTGTTGTTTAGCACCGCCCATCACCCTCAAACCGACGGACAGACAGAAAGAGTAAATCAAATATTAGAAGACATGTTAAGGATGCATGTAATGCATCAACCCAAGAAATGGGAAGACTACCTACCACTGGTAGAATTCGCCTACAACAACGGCTACCAAGCATCCCTAAAGATGAGTCCCTTCGAGGTCCTCTATTGTAGGCCGTGTAATACTCCAGTCAAGAGGAGTAATCCCATAAACAGGATATCTTTTGGACCTGACATGTTAAAATAAATGGAACAGCAAGTGACTCAGATAAAACAAAATCTGAAGGTCGCTCAAAACCGACAGAAAAGTTATTCCGACCAAAAGAGAACTCCAAGAGAGTTCAAAACGGAAGACCATGTATATCTCAGAGTTAGACCCAGGAAGATTTCCCTGTAAATGCGAGCTTGTGCCAAGTTGGCACCTCAGTATTGTGGACCCTTTGAGGTTCTAGATAGAGTGGGACCTCTAGCCTATCGGCTAGCACTTCCTCCCACAGTCAAAGCACATAATGTTTACCATGTTTCATTATTGAAGAAATATGTACATGATGCTAATCATATAATTGATTGGTCTGTGATTTAGGTGGAACCAGAGGGAGGATTTCTACAAGAACCCCAATGCATACTGGACAGAAAGGAAACCCCACTCCGGAACCGAACCATTGCACAGGTCAAGGTGCAGTGGAAACATTTTGGTCCAGATGAGGCTACATGGGAAATGGAGGATGCCATGAAACAGGCATATCCGATTTTGTTTACATCTGTACATGCAGGTCATGTTTATAGATAGAACATCGAGGATGATGTTCCTTTAAGGGGGAGGGAATTGTAACACCCTATTTCCTCCGGTCTATAAAAATAACTATACTAACCAAGTAACTTAAAAAATGTGAATGTGTGATGTAAATAGACCTTGTGAAAAAGGTCGATGAATGTGAATAATATTATGAATATATATTGCAGGACTATTGAGAGGGGAATATGCTGAAAAAGAGACCACGATGGTTGGATAAAGGTGGTGGAAGGCACCTGGAATGGTGGCATTAACTTCCACCAAAAACCAATACCATATTTTGTCTTCACTGGCCCGGAGAACCAAGAGCGGCTCGCTGGCCCAAAATTAATTACTCACAGGTTGGTAGGTGGATGGATCCTCATGTGTAATGAGGGATGGGGGTAAAACCACCCATCTGTGGGGTCCTGAAACATGACCACCGCGAGGGAGATCATGCCACACGCAACCTCGTCGGAAAATAAAAAGGCAAGAGGAGTGTGCGATCAAGGGCAGACGTGAGGGAGGAAGAACTATGGAAAAATATGTAGAATGAGTGATAGCAGAGAAGAAGGAGAGTAACCTTTGTTCTCGGTCACTGGCAGACATAGACGCAGTCTCATAATATCGTGGTCTCATCTTGGGGGTGGCTAGTGGTAAATCCGTTGGGATTCATTGAGCCTACGATTGGGTGGAAACGAGCACCCCTCTCAGCAGTTGCATCACTTCTAGTGTTTTTCTGATAAGTGTTTTGTCTCTGGCATCTTGAAATATATATATTCTGACATTTATGATCATAAGTTGTGAAATTGTGAATGATTTCAGTGCAAGAATGTATGTATGGTGTTTTGATCAGTACTGGTAGTTGTATGTTTATAATGGAAAGACTATGTATGGCTTATGTTTTCATAAATCGCTATTTATATGCATATTGATCTAATTCAGACTTCACATCTGGTTCTTGAGAGAGAGATACCCTTACCTGCCTCAGATAGTACCCTGGGTAAACCTCCCCATAGAGATACCCTCCTTGAAAATCCCATCAAGAACTTCGAAAGAGGACGTGAAGGCGCAAGGCCTTAGTAACCCTGGACGAGGAGGAACGATCCTCTTGAAATCCCGAGATGGCTATGTAGGGAATAAGACTGTGGTCTTATGAGAAGCGTCCATACTGGCCAAGGCATAGCTCAGGAGAGGTAGTGCAGTTATGCATAGGCTCCCTGTAAAGAAAGTAGAGACCGAGACCCACTCAAGTCCTAGACTTGATGAAGGAGAGAAATAGATGTGCTAAAGACTCTTTTAAGAGTCAAACCCAGGAGAAAGAGTGCAAAGCTCCCAAGTCCCTCATAGTTGGCGAAGCTCAGGACAGATAGCACCCGGTCAGATGCATAGACCCTGTAGGAATTCACAAAGGTTGAGGAAATATTTCACGGCTTCAGAGTAGAGAAGCCCGGGAGGGATAGTGTCGTTTTGTGCACGGAGCCATAGCTATGAAGTTCACAGAGGAGAAGCAAAGGCTGAGACCTTTGATACTTAAGAAATCTTACAAGGAGAAGAAAGAGAAGTGCATGCTCAAGGAAGAGCTACAACCGCCGTTAGATTAGCTGGAGAGAAATAGATCTGGTTCGTTGAAAATGTACGTCCAAACACGTGCAGAAGAGAGAAGAATCGGACGGTAGAGACACTTCAAGATAGAAGTGGCGAACATCCGATAACCGTTGGATCTTGCAAAGTTGCAAGGCGGTTAGGGTTGGTGCAATCCGAAAGAGGTCCAAGTCTGAGATCTCGCATCTTGGGGTTTCGTAAGAAGAGAGTGCAAGGTTTGGGTGCTTCAACCCACGAAGTCGCGAAGTGCAAAAAGGAATTCAAACCATCGTTGACTTCTCACGTCTCGGAGGTTCACAAGATAGGAGCACGAAGGCTCGACACCCCAACTTGCAAGGTTGCGAGTTGCGAGAAGTGCGAAAAGTAAGTCAAACCATCGTTGACTTTTGCATCTCGGAGGTTCGCGAGATAGGAGCACAAAGGCTCAACGCCCCAACTTGTGAGGTTGCGAGTTGCGAGAAGTGCGAAAAGGAAGTCAAACCATCACTGAATTTCGCGTCTCGGAGGTTCGCGAGATAGGAGCACGAAGGCTCGACGCCCCAACTCGCGAGGTTGCGAGTTGCGAGAAGTGAAAAAAGGAAGTCAAACCATCATTGACTTCTGGCGTCTCGGAGGTTCACGAGATAGGAGCACGAAGGCTCGACGCCCCAACTCACGAGGTTGCGAGTTGCGAGAAGTGACAAAAGGAAGTCAAACCATAGCTAACTTTCGCATCTCGGAGGTTCGCGAGATAGGTGCACGAAGGCTCGACACCCCAACTCGCGAGGTTGCGAGTTGCGAGAAGTGCGAAAAGGAAGTCAAACCATCATTGACTTCTCGTGTCTCGGAGGTTCGCAAGATAGGAGCACGAAGGCTCGATGCCCCAACTTGCGAGATTGCAAATTGTGAGAAGTGTGAAAAGGAAGTCAAACCATCGCTGACTTTCGCGTCTCGAAGGTTCGCGAGATAGAAGCATGAAGGCTCGACACCGCAACTCGCGAGGTTGCGAGTTGCGAGAAGCGCAAAAAGGAACTCAAACCATCGTTGACTTTCACGTCTTGGAGGTTCGCAAGATAGGAGCATAAAGACTCAACGCCCCAACTCGCAAGGTTGTGAGTTGCGAGAAGTATGAAAAAGGAATTCAAACCATCGCTGACTTTCGTGTCTCAGTACTTCGGAGAAGAAGAGCACAAGAGCTCGACGCTTCAACCTGTGAGGCTGCGAGTAGTGAAAAGTGTCAAAGGGAAGTCAACTATCGCCTTTCAGGGTTTATCAGAGTCGAAAAACTCAACGCTCTGGTAGCGTCGAGTCGCAAAGAGAAAAAGGGCGCCATACTGGTTAGGAATGTTGCCATAACCATCGATCAGATGAGTGTGTTTAAGGGATGGTAGGGTCTGTATCAGGTCTCGTAGGGACTCGGGGAATTCTATTCTTCGGAGAAAAGAAGAAAAGGGGCGAGAAGTTTTAATTTTCGTTGTGGGTATGTGACAGGGGGTCTCATCACGAGCCATCCTATTGTGTTCATGGGTACCTAACAACATGACATTGCCACTATCTGGTTACCATGCCAGGGCAGTGACCTTTGGTTGCATGACCAAGGGAAAGGGGGTCTCATCACAAGTCAGCCTTATCATCTCTGTGAAAGTGCTTATGGGTAACATTTTCAGCTCTGGTCACCACGCCAAGGAAGTGTCCTCTAGTTAGTCCTTGAAATAAAAAGAAAAAAGCAAATAAAGAAAAGAAAAGAATAAAGGCAAAAGGGGGCTTGGAAAAAATTGCATCCATGACGGGTACAGCTCGCCTTCTACAAAGGCACCCACAGGCAATATCATTCATCCCTGGCTCTCGCTCTACCCATATGTCTGGACATCTCGTATCCACACCACCTCGTTTTACATGGTTTGGATGATACCCCTTGGAAGCTTTCCTTTCCTTATGGATGCTAGCCCTATAGGGTGTCTTGTCTTTTTCTTCAGCCTTGTATTGTAGGTCTTTGTAATGTCTTTGAGCTATTGGATGATGTATCATAGTTTTTATGCATATGTTTGATAATATTAATGATGAAACGTGATTAACATTGTTATGATCCTTGTGACTAATGAGCCCATGGAGGGCAAAGTTTTTGATGTGCAGGACCATGCCCAATGGATAGGTACCATTTGGACCGGTACACATGGGGAGATGATTAGTTTAGACCTCCATGGGGCTGAAGATCCCATCATATGGTTGTTGAGACCCGTCAGAGGAGCAGAGATAGGACAATGCTTGATTGAGATTTTTCACCAGAGAAGAAGAGGACATTCCATCAGGGGCA
Source organism: Picea engelmannii (assembly GCA_009831015.1). Classification (NCBI taxonomy): domain Eukaryota; kingdom Viridiplantae; phylum Streptophyta; class Pinopsida; order Pinales; family Pinaceae; genus Picea; species Picea engelmannii. The sequence goes on along the minus strand of ML799091.1, from coordinate 291,194 downwards.
CTTTGGCTGAGCCAAACCTAGGGGGATTGACCCACTTGCCATGGAACGTTGGCCCCAGATGACCCAGGACGTCACCAAGAGGCTTGTGACATCATCATGATCATATGGCAGATGGACAGGGTTTTTGGCACGTGTGGCAATTTGGAAGAGCCCAAAAGGGCTAACGTTTGGCTTCTAGATGTTGCTCTGGCCCCAAAAGGGCCTAACGTCTCCCTCAGGAAGGCTTGAGGTCTCACTTTTTTCTCATTTCAGGTTTTAAAATAATATTTAATGTAAAAACAGTATGATTTTGGTTTAAAGCCTTGTCGGGTAATTTTTATGACCTAAAATTTAATTAAAGGTCATGATACATTATATATTGAGGAGTTTTATCCTCATTTTGACATAACTCATCACTGACTCTCATAGTGAGGTCTAATTTTTGCGCCCTATTAGGGCTATTGGCTATTTTTAGGAAGGCACACTTGTTTGGAGAGAATATTTTTGGCAATTTATGGTGTTTTTCTTGAAGGAAGGTTTACAACTAGGGTTTGCATGCTATTTTCTTGATGATTTGTAAGTATTTTTCTGTAAAACTTCTTGATTGAATGGTTGCAGTTTAATTTCTTTCATAT
>ML799091.1:244978-262476 GCA_009831015.1 Picea engelmannii | reverse complement strand
CATCAAACGAAACAATATCATCATAAATGAAACAACTCAAATACCCCACTCCCTGACTCAATCCGGAGTCCAAGGGAGTTCCACAGATGCCTCTGCATCCTCCAGGTCCGACACCCTGCACACTCAAAGAAACGGAGTCAGCAACACCTGTCTACACCAAGGTAGTAAAAACATCCTGTCATATAACTCAATGCATCATAATGAAAGAAAAGTTTTGTCATATAAATCCAGATCACTTGCGAGCAAGTGTCCTCAAAGAATAAGTTTGGCATGTGCGCCAGAGCGGGATGTTACACGAGGAAAAAGTAATAGCCTCCAGACCTGAATATTAAACACAGAGAAACCTCGGGAGAAGAACACTTAAGGTGGCGCAACGATAATACATGAAAAAACCTTAACAGAGAATGAAATGGGAGTCTCTTAAACACAGAGCAACCTCGAGAGCAGAACGCTTAAGGTGGCGCAACGATAATACATACAAAAAACTTAACAGAGAATGAAATGGGAGTCTCTTAAACACAGAGAAACCTCGAGAGCAGAAAGCTTAAGGTGGCACAACGATAATACATGCAAAACCTTAAAAAAGAGAGAAATGGGAGTCTCTTAAACATAGAGCAAACTCAAGAGCAGAACGCTTAAGGTGGTGCAATGATAATACATGCAAAACCTTAACAGAGAGAGAAATGGATAGTCTGAAAATAGACATCTCTTATATCACATTACATCAAACAGAGTATGCTTTCACAGAGTTGTTTTACTTACCTTGCGCATAGGAGAACCATATATGTGTTGCCTCCTCCCATCTTTTACCAGGATCGATCTTCCCACGTCGTCGACCTTATAGAGAAGGGGAAAATGTGAGCATACAGTGCAAAGGGCATTTTAGCATTTCAGCACAGAGACAAAATGATTCAAGACCAAAGGGGAAAACAATGTATGATTGTTACCTCGGGCCTCATTAGAGGAGTAACGCAGTAGGTACACATTAGTACCTCTGCCATGTGAAACCATGGAGGTGGTGAGCCTGCATTGGAAGCGGTGGCCTAAGTTTCAAGTCTGGGAGGTATAGTTAAGGTCTCTCCATTAATGGAATAGCCAGGGGTGAAATGTCTACGGGATCTGAACCGACTTCCTCCATTAAAACATTTTCAAACCAATTTATTGATGAGTCATGTTTCCAGGCAGGTAGGGTTACAAACTTTACGTGTGTATTGGTATGTGCTCGCTACTCTATTCTAAGAGCATACATCGTTATGGTTTCCAACACTTTAATCCTTATGATTAAGGATAGGTATATCGTTAGGGATACTTCTAGTGTTATGATAATCTTGTAACAGACTGTGTGTTAAACGATAACTATATCGTTAGGCTAAAATCTTACATCACGATAGTATCCATATAACATATTGTAGGTTAAACGTTATGCAATTCTATGGATAGGGTTAGTGTTGTATATTAAATGATATATTTATGTATGGATAGTGTTAGTATATAGTATCCATGAGATAGATAATATGGTAAACAATATATGTATAAATATGTTGATATGGATAGAGTTAAGGTTATGGTATCCATAGGTTAGTTTATGTGATAAAATATATATATATATATATATATATATATATATATATTGACATGGATAGTGTAAGTACTATGGAATCCATATGATAGTTTACATGGTAAACTATATGTATGTATATCCTTATGGATAAGTGTTAATTGTAATGGATAGATCATATGATAGTCTTTAGTCTTTAGTTTATTACGCACTGTAAATTTTGGATAGCATGAATTAACATAGACATGGTACATATTCTAAGGGCTATGATAGCCCTGGTCGCAATAGTATTAATTACAAATAAGTATATGATTCCAAATCCAATACCGATGATAAATCTACTATGCTTACAATAAAGGAAATAAAGATGTGTTTTGATCAGATGTTGAAGAGTCAAGGAATTTTAATGTCCCCTTACAAAATTTCTTTTTATTTGGGAAATTTGGGGTACATTACATATGGTATCAAAGCTGAAGGTTACAGCACTTGTACCTCAGGGCAAGGCCAAATTATTTTAAGTTTTTATTTTTCTGTTAAAGAAAAAACTAACAAATATGTTTATTGTTACAAACAAAAAAAAATTGTCGGTTTGTTGTGATAATGGTATTACATAATGAAGAAGAGATCAGACTTGAAGAGAATCCTAATCAAGGACTTCCTAAAGCACCTGGGCATAAAAACGAAGGAATTTCAGCCACCCAGGTTTTGGAAACAATGAAGAACCTTAACGTGGAATTACAAGTGTTTAAATGTAACATCCCGTTCTGGCGCACTGAGCGAACTTATTCTTTGAGGACACTTGCTCGCAAGTGATCCATATTATTATGATATTAACATTTGTCTTTGATTATGATGTGTCATGGGTAGATGACATGTTTTTTTACTACATTGACAGAGACAGGTGCTATTGACTCGGTTTTTCTGAGTGTGCAGGGTTTTGGACCTTGAGGATGCAGAGGCATCGATGGAACCCCTTGGACTCTGGATTGAGTTAGGGAGTGTGCTATTTGGGTTGATTGATTTACTATGATATTATTACATTTGAGATGATGATATGGTGTGGACATGTTCTGACATGATTTGTTGATGATCCAGGCTGACGATAGATTTTCGACCAGACTAACATATGGAGTAAAGGGGTCACACACAACTACTAGAGAGGTTGAGGGAGAGGTGTGGACAGCAGCCCTTCCATAGCCTACTAGCACTCTCGTCGTGGCTCGAACTGTAGGTTAACAATTACCTAGTTCGAGAGGACCCACGATGCCATGAGGGAAGATTGTGATAGTCGCTCACGATGATTCTATGGGGTATGCAATAAGGCGAGGGTCTTATTCCTTAGAAGCCCTTAGTCTCCCACAAGTTCACCTGGAAGAGTGTTGACTCCAGGGGTTATTGATGTCTACCAATCAGTCAAGAGGCGAGTGGCACACTTGGAGCACGTGGTGCATCCTAAAGGGCACGTCGTGCAAAAAAAAACAAAGAGGCGAGTGGCACCCTTGGAGCACGTGGTGCATCCTGAAGGGCAGGTCGTGCAAAAGAAGCAAGGAGGCGAGTGGCACCCTTGGAGCATGTAGTGCGTCCTGAAGGGCATGTCGCGTTGATGATGTTAAAGGAACGAACCTAGATGGCCCAAAGACAAATATCTCATTACGAAATTTTAAAACAACTTCCCTAATTAAAATGTTGCCCAGTTCAGAATATAAGTCCTAAGTCTAAAACTTTGTTAGGGGTAAAATTTTGTCTTCCCTTAAGCAAATATCTTTATAAAAATAAAATAAAAAAGTTTAAAATAAAAATAAAAAATAAAAATCACTTAAGCAATAATTTTGGTCTTCATAAATTTTTGGGTAAAATGAAGGGAGTAAGAAATTAAATAAAATCTGTGGAAAAATGTAAAAAAGAAATTAATTGTTTTAACTTTTGATAGTTTAAAAAATATACTAAATTGATAAATAAAGTAATAGAAGGAAATATAAAAAATTAGGAAACTAGGGATTGAGGCAACATAAAAAGGGGAAAGAGGGAAACTCATGGTAAAAAGCAAGAAACCAACTTAGGAAAGAATCGGCATTTAAAGAAACTTCTAATTTTGAACTAATTTAGCAATTTCTTTTTAGGGAAAACTTTTAAAACCTGTAAGGGAATCTAGGGACACCTAAGAGTAAATTTAGGAGTAACTCTAGGTGGGTGAGGGAAATAAGACAATTTAAGAAATTAAAGAAAATAATTATTGGAGGAAAGTGGGGGATGGATGACACTTGTACGAAGGAGATTTTTAGAACATTTTTATTGAAACTTAATTTAAATGAGATTTAGGGAAAGTTTGGAAGTTCCAAAACTCTATAAAAGAGAGGAAGGAGGAAGAAGTCGGGGGATTAGCTGTTAGCGTAATGTTACGCTGCCAGATTAGTGATTTGAATGATTTACTTGTAGGGAGTTGGGATTTCTCAGCTCGGATAGGAGTGGTAGCTCAGCCTTGCAAGACGTACCATCTGGATAGTGTGTGGCCCATTTGTGGCTCGAGGGGCTAAGGGGGAAGCAGAGTACCCCTAGTGTTGGTTGGGAGGTACCAGTGAGGTCCCGACGGTCGGCGAGAAAGAGCGGAAAGGAGCGTGCAGACATCGTTCGAAGCGGGAGTTCAGGCAACGGTACGCATGTTAAAATTTGCATTTGAAAGTAGTTAAAAAATTTTGTATGTGGATTTATCGTTGATGGAATTTGTAATGGTTTCCTGAACTGGATGTGGGTGAATTTATTCTTTATATCTGATAATGAAGAGGGTGTGTGTTAAATAAATAAATAAACTTTTTTTTTCTCTTCAAGATCATTGCATCCTGCTTATACTCTCCGCGCTTGGGTGCTTTACCTCTTGTTGGTTAGCTAGTAAACCTCAATTCTATATCTGCACCTTGGTTTTGTATGTCTCTGCGCTTGGCTATTATTCTCTTTGATTTTTTCTCCATGCACAACAATTTTGGCATAGTCTCTATATATGCGCTTTTCTCCCTTCCCAACGTAATCCCTAGGGCATAGACTCTTTGGGATTTGCAATTATATTCTCTGCCTTCTTAGTGAAGTAAACTCTGTGTTTTGGGGCAGAAATTCGCCTGGCATTTGATCTCGTGCATCTCTGCATTATGGGCTCATTGATTTCCTTACCATCTACGCTCTGAGCTCATCGCTGGAAGGTTCCTAAGCATTGTCTCGCTTCCCTTTTTCCCTTTTAGTTTTGAAACTGCAAGCATCAGAGGATGTCATATTCCCAAACCCTTATGCGTTGTTCTTTTTTATCTATTTTATTTTTTTTATTTTTTTGTTTGCTTTCCTGTGATCGATTCTCTCGGGGATCATATTTTCTTCTCTTTAGTCTTTAATCTTCTGTGTTCATGGTTCGAATACCCTCGAGCATTGGGTTTCATTTTGGGAACAAATAGAAGCTTTTGTTTTAGCTCCTTTTCACTCTTGTCTTAAACTGTCTTGGTGTGCGATTCCTTTAATTGGTGTCTGTAAATATCAAATTAAATACTCGTCTCTATTTGATGTATGCCCTATCCCTTGGTAATTTTGTGGGTTTACTTGTGAAGTTGTTATGAAATACCAATGTACATAACTGACTATACATTACACAAGATAAATCAATTGATTTCCAAGCGTGTGAGATTTAAGGAGGCTTGGTGTTTTTGTTTCATTGTTCTTACACGGCCTTTAAAATCATGTGTTCCTTACGTATCTCGGGCCTGCTCTTGGTGCCCTTCCCTTCACGAATGAAATCTATTCCCTACGGTTTTTTTTGTGGAGAACTCGAGGCCATTGTCATACCATTTCCCAGCAAAAAAAAAAAACGAATTCACCTCTGCATTTCTACCAGGGTTAAAACTCTGTGTTTTTTCCACAACAATTTGTTGGGATTACATCTCTCAGTGTTTGTCTCATCCACCACCTTCCTCAGCATGAAGCCTTCTCCGTTAGCTTCATTTCATTCATCTTTGAGAGGCAACCTCAGTATTTCCATTTTTCCCTGTGATTTCCCTTTATGCCTGCAAAACGCATTCAGATCTCGACCTCACCCACCTGTGCGATCTACGTTGAGCGGTTGTCTGAACGAATTTAAATATTTGGTCTGGTTAACCTCCCTCCCAATGCGAATGGTAGATTCGTAATTCACTAAGTCATAACGAAATTTATTTCTAGAACAAGAACTCGGTGGTGTAACCCGACATTTAGTATTTGTAACCTTGCGTCCCACATGTCTCTGTTTTCCCTTTGCGTGGAGTTGTTTCTCATTGCCTCCCTCTGCGTGTTGGTTGAGGGGAAGGGGTCCATGGTTTCTTTTTCTAAAATTTGCTAAGTACAACGATTTTTCCGGGTGTCAACCCAGCGTTACCCATGAATTCCTTCGTAATGACCTTCTTGTGCGCCCTTCCAGCCATTCCTTTGTTTTCTGGGTGACTGCATTTGTTCTCCTTCTACCCAACTGTGTGACACCGCCCCTTAAGTTTGACAACAACCTCTGACCGATGCTATACCTGGACATGTCTGCATCAGCTCCTATTTTTAAGATTTGATACCGGATGACAGGGAATCAACTGTCTACGGTGTGACTGGTAAGATTCTGTATGTCAAGCTTTATGGCATTTACGGCAGCAGATTTTATGGCACCTTTTATGGAAGCTTTATTCGCAATAACAGTTTTTAATGGAAATTTTGGTTGAGCAATATTTAACTAGATTTATAACGCGGAGGAGATTATGGTGGATATAAATATTCTATAGCCTTATATGATATAATTGCTTAACCTGGACGCCTTACTTTCACAAATCTCCTTTACACCCAAGAATAGAATTTACACATTCATAATTCTTGTTATGAAGAGATTGGTTTAATAAGTCTGGTTATGAATAGTTGGGTTTAGCAACCCTCATCTTTATATTGCAAGATATAAATTTCCATTGTTGATTTATTATAGATTGAGTAAAAGAAGGATTATTAAATGTTTTGGATACGGTATAAATTGTATTGTCTTTTAGACTAAGTACAACTTCAATTTTTTCCAACCTGCCTTGCCATCCTTATGTGGTGATGGGTATAGACATCTGTCTTTTCTAGTTAAAATTATATCCAGTTTATGATGTATGGCTAGTTATAACTTGACAGACTAGTTAGAATTTAATTAATGATTAATTATATTTTTAGTTATTAATCCAATCAAATAATTAGATTTGCTTAGTAATGTTCCTTAAATGTTGATTAGATGGTACCCTATTGTCATGTAGAATATAGAACTATGCAATGAATTGTTATAAGGCTAATTTGGAATGTAACTTAATGATATTCTGCAACTAGACATATTGAGTTGGGCGTGTAAATGTTGATTATTGTTGAAAATAATGTTCTGTTGATAAGGGTATAAATGATTTTATTGTTAATTTGTTAAAATTGATTGGTTATATGATCAATATTGATTTAAAGTTGCCAGAAGTAGTCGTAAGTTAAGGCAGCTAGGACGTTGACCTTGGTAAACTAGACTTGAATGTAGAGAACAATACTAATATTTATATTTTGAGGTTAAACCAATTAAAGGTCAGACTTGTTGCATTAATTGTCTTGTCTTGTAATTTGATTAAAAGTACACTCCCCAAAGAAATATTGTGATAGTAGTAATGAGTCAATAATGAAGCACTATCGCCAATGCCTTAATATAGATAACCTTGTTGTTTTCCAATATTGATGGTTATGTTATCGTCTTAGCTTAGAAGGATTAGTCTGCTTGTGTCGGGCGGGATGTAGACACCTCCATGTTCCTCAGAACAGTTGCCAGCCCTGAGACCTTAAATGGTTAAAATCGATGGGAACCTAGGCTTGAGCATTGCTTATGTGTCTTGGAGGTCCTAACCATTGCAGGGTAGGATGGATGGGTAGTCAGTCTTATTTATTTTGTCGGTTGATTGTCGTACCTTGCATGCAGATACTTGATATCCGTCTTAGGTCATCATGTCATGTTTGTCGTTGTATGCGTCTTGTTCGTCATCGGGTGGTGGCACAGAGTCAAATATGTTTATTTCCCTTGTACACACGCGCACACACAAAAAAAAAATATAAAAAAAAAATTGCACTTGTTATAAGAGGTCGTCGTCGTAACGAGGAGGTTTGTTACATATGGTATCAGAGCGAGGTTCAACCCGCGACTTGGGATCGCTATGGCTTTCATTGACATGATTTGATTATACTGTTGCTAATCGATTTGATTGCATGCATCCAAGTAATCATGGTTAGAGGACGTCGCGGAGGCAAACGACGGGGTTCTAGGGGAGGAGGCGCGATGCCTCCAGTAGCATCCACACAGGAGGGGTCTAACCCCCAGGGAGACGAGCAGGTTCTTGGACAGGATCAGATAGCATTTGGTGATGTAGTCGGAATGATGAGATCCTTTTAGCGCATGTCCGAGGCACTGATCAGCCGTTTGGACAGAGATGAGGCCAGGGCACCAACACTCGCTAAGGTTTCGTTGTGCGCATCGGTCGTTACTGGTAGCGTTCACCGTGAACTCGAGAAGGTCAAATTTCCCGAGTTCTTTGGTGCCCCAAACGGCGTAGCCGCCGAGGCATGGTTGGAGAACATGGAAATGTGCTTCGCACTTCACGATTATACCTCCAACATGAAGGTCTGCATGGTGGTCTTTCAACTGAAGGGGAGCACTCTTCTATGGTGGAAGACGCTCCTACCATAGTTGAACATGGTCGTTGAAGACGTGTCATGGGAACTGTTTGAGGAACAATTCCGAGAGAGGTACCTTTCAGAGGAATTCATTGAGTGTCAGCTCAATGAGTTCAACGCCTTACGATAGGGAGGTCGTACAGTGCCCGAGTACAAGGCCCATTTTATGGAGCTGCTCCGGTACACTCTGCACCTTAACACTGAAAAACTTAAGGTCAACAGGTTCGTGTTCGGCCTTAACGGTAGCCTGCGTGCAAAGGTTAGGATTTTGATGCCTCAAACCTTGCATGATGTCGTCCAGAAGACCCCCATAGCAGAGTAGGAGCTTATCAGTGGTGGTCAGACCAGGACTCCTGCGAGACCAACAAGGTAGGTCCCATCTAGAACACAGCATCACCAAACACCAGCGAGACATACACCAGGATATTGTGGATTCCAGAGGGGACCCACTTTCACTACACCTCAGCGACCGCCGCCTCAACAGCGGACACCTTATCGGGGACCACCGCATCAACAACAGCATCGCCCGCAGTAGCAGTAGTTTAGGCCTGTTCAGCAAAACAGACCAGGGTTCCAGGCCGATGAGCCGTCATCTTCTACTTCGGGTACCAAGACTACTAGGCTGAAGAAGGGGTGTTGGACGTGTGGGGAGCCAAACTACCAGCGTGACTATCCTGTGGAGAGGACCAGAGCATCCAGATCAGTCGGACCCACTACAGTGGGAGATATGGGCAAGGCCCATCAGATTCATCCAGTGGTGAATAATCGCCAGGCAGAGCACCAGTCGACTGTGCTCGAGACGACAGGTATTGTCGCTGACCAGACCCTTAGTATTTTGATAGATCCCAGTGCTACCGAGAGTTTCATTTCTGGTGTAGCACTAAAAAGGATTAAGGTAAAGGTAGTCGAACAGGACGAGTTTAGCTTCGTAGAGATGGCTTCGGGAGCCAAACAAAAGGTTGGAGGAAAGGTTACAGGCTGTGCCCTTGACCTGGGAGAGTTTGTCACGAGGGCCAACTTGTACGTCACGATCTTAGGATCTTATGATGTCGTAATTGGTATGGATTGGTTGGAATCGCATGAGGTGATACTCAACTATAAGACGAAATGGTTGAGCTTGATCGATGACGAGGGACAGAGATGTGTGATTGTAGGACGGAACCAGGGAGTTTCCCTGAGGTTCGTCTCTTCCTTACAGTTACAGAAGAGTATGCACAAGGGGTGAAAGATTTATGTGATCCTTGCGTTAAACGAGAAGTGAGTAGCGAAAGGTCTTCAGCACCTTCTGGTGGTGAGAGAGTTTGCGGACGTGTTTTCGGAGGAGTTACCTGGGATGTCATCGGAGAGGGAATTGGAGTTTACCATAGACCTAAAACTGAGGAATGAGCCGATAGCAAGGACGCCTTATCAGATGACGACCCCAAAGCTACAAGAGTTGAAAATGCAACTGAAGGAGTTGTTGGACCTGGGACTGATACGTCCTAGTGTCTCACCGTGGGGTGCACCGGTTATTTTCATACGAAAGAAGGACGGATCGTGGAGGCTTTGCATTGACTATCATCAATTGAACAAGGCCACGATCAAAAATTAGTATCCCTTGTCAAGAATTGATGATTTGTTCAATCAAATGAAGGGTGCGACGGTGTTCTCCAAGATCGATTTGCGATCAGGGTATCACCAGTTGCAGATCAAGGAGGATGACGTCTTTAAGACCGCCTTTAAGACGAGGTTTGGACATTACGAGTTTATTGTTTTACCTTTTGGACTGACAAACGCCCCAGGAGTATTTATGAGTTTGATAAACGGGGTGTTCCTCGAGTACTTGGACAAGTTCGTCCAAGTATTCATTGACGATATTTTGATTTACTCTCATACGATGGAGGAGCATGACGAGCACTTGCGCTTGGTACTACAGTGTCTGTGAGAGCACAAATTGTATGGGAAATTGTCCAAATGCTCTTTTTATCAATCGAAGATTCACTACTTAGGGCATGTCATCTCCGGTGAAGGTATCGTCGTGGATCCAGCCAAGGTCAAGGCTATTATGGAATGGCCTACGCCAAAAAATGTCATGGAAGTGCGTATATTTATGGGTTTAGTAGGATACTATCAACAGTTTGTCGAGGGATTTTCGAAGATAGCAAATCTGATCACGGAATTGCAGAAGAAAAACAAGAAGTTTGTTTGGACCGAGAAATGCCCGGAAGCATTTTGGAGGCTTAAAGAGTTTTTTATGACAGTGTTGATACTAAAGGTCCCTAACATGGACGCAGACTTCTTGGTATGCACAGACGCATCCAAGGAAGGCTTAGGCAGAGTCTTGATGCAAGACGGACGAGTAATCGCTTACATTTTAAGGAAACTGAGAAGACATGAGGAGAACTACGTGATGCACGATTTGGAGTTATTAGCCATCATATATGCCTTGAAGGTTTGGAGACACTACCTTGTTGCATGAAAATTTGAACTAAAGACTGATCATTGTGGACTACAACACATTTTTACGCAAAGCGACTTGAACGCGCGACAATGGCGTTGGTCGGAATTGCTTAGTGAGTACGACTTTGAGATTACCTACATAAAGGGAACAGTGAACCGAGTGGCGGATGCTTTGAGTCGGAGGCCATGCATCTTTTTTGTGCTGCCTCTTCAGACGAATCTACGTGAGAAGATTCTCACTTTACAGCGTGACGATGACTGGTAAAAAGAGGTCGAGGGTTTCATCGGACAAAACACAATGATGGTACCACGATATGAAGGATTTTCATTTGATAGCGATGGTTTATTGAGGTTTAAAAGTCGAATTTATGTACCACCAAACGACAAGTTGAGGATGTTGATCCTAAGCGAGGCTCATAGAGCAGTTTACATGGCTCACCCGGGAGTCACAAAGATGAGGGAAAACCTTAAGCCCTTATTCTTCCTGAAGGGAATGAAGGCTGACATAGTCAACTATGTGGCCAGATGTCTAGAGTGTCAGCAGGTAAAGGCTGAACATAGACACCCAGTAGGATTACTACAACCACATGCCATTCTAGAATCAAAATGGGAAGTTATTTCGATGGATTTTATTGTTGGATTGCCACTAACGACAAGGAGACATGACTCGATTTTTGTAGTAGTAGACACTCTGATGAAGAGTGCTCACTTTATTTCTGTGCGTACGACGTATCAGGCACCTGACATAGCTAGAGTTTTCATTAGTGAGATTGTGAGGTTGCATGGCATACCTAAGAAGATTATATCCGATCGAGGATCGGTGTTTACTGGACGATTTTGGATGAGTTTCCAAGAGGCCTTGGGAACCCAACTTAACTTTAGTACTGCATATCACCCGGAGACTGACGGGAAGATAGAATGAACGAACCAAACCTTGGAAGACATGTTGCGCATGTACATGATGGACCAACAAAAGCATTGGGAAGAATTCTTGCCATTAGTGGAGTTCACTTACAACAATAGTTACCAGAGCACCATTAAGATGGTGCCTTTCGAGTTTCTTTACAGGTGACCATGTCGAATGCCCTTGAGTTAGGATTGGCTTGAGGATAGGGTCCTGGTGGGACCAGAAGCAATCCAAGAAATGGAAGAGAAAATGCAAACAATAAGACAAAGGATTAAAGAAGTGCAGGATCGACAAAAGAGTTATGTCGATGTGCACCGAATCGACTGTAGTTACGAGGTCGGAAATCGAGTCTTCCTATGGGTTAAACCGCATAAGAGTTCGATCAAGTTTGGAAAGGGAGCTAAACTCTCTCCTAGGTTCAATGGACCTTTCGAGATTGTGGAGAGAAAGGGGCCCATGGCCTATCGACTAGCCTTGCCTAATTCTTTGAGGCGTATGCACGATGTTTTTCATGTATCTTCTTTGAGACATTATATTAGTGATCCTACACATGTGATTGACATGAGTTCCTTGCAGGTATCAGATGAGGGAGATCTCACGGCTAAGCTGGTCTGCATCTTAGATCACCACGTTCGACAGTTACGACGTTGAATGGTAGATCAAGTCAAGGTCTAGTGGGACAATTATAGTCCGCACTCGACGACCTAGGAGGATGCATATGATATGCGTCAGTAGTTTCCATTTTTGTTTGATAGATAGACATATGATACTATTATACACTTATTTTGGCATTTATACTGTAAAACTTCGAGACGAAGTTTAGACCAAGAGGAGGTGTATGTAACATCCCGCTCTGACGCACTGAGCAAACTTATTATTTGAGGACACTTGCTCGCAAGTGATCCGGATTATTATGATATTAAAACATTTGTATTTGATTATGATGCATCATGGGTAGATGACATGTTGTTTTACTACATTGACATAGACAGGTGCTATTGACTCGGTTTTTCTGAGTGTGCAGGGTTTTGGACCTTGAGGATGCAGAGGCATCGATGGAACCCCTTGGACTCTGGATTGATTCAGGGAGTGTGTTATTTGGGTTTGATTGATTTATTGTGATATTAGTACATTTGAGATGATGATATGATGTGGACATGTTCTGACATGCTTTGTTGATGATGCAGGCTGACGATAGCTTGCCGACCAGACTCACATATGGAGTAAAGGGGTCACACACGACTACCAGAGAGGTTGAGGGAGAGGTGTGGACAGCAGCCCTGCCACAGCCTACTAGCACTCCCGTCATGGCTCGAACTGTAAGTTAACGATTACCTAGTTCGAGAGGACCCACGATGTCGTGAAGGCAGACTGCGACAATCGTTCACGATGATTCTAAGGGGTGCGCAATAAGGCGGGGGCCTTATTCCTTAGAAGCCCTTAGTCTCCCACAAGTTCACCTGGCAGAGTGTTGACTCCAAGGGTTATTGATGTCTAACAATCATTCAAGAGGCGAGTGGCACCCTTGGAGCACGTGGTGCATCCTGAAGGGCATGTCGCGCAAAATAAACAAAGAGGTGAGTGGCACCCTTGGAGCACGTGGTGCGTCCCGAAGGCACGTCGCGCAAAAGAAGCAAGGAGGTGAGTGGCACCCTTGGAGCACGTAGTGCGTCCTGAAGGGCACGTCGCGTTGATGATGTTAAAGGAACAAACCTAGATGGCCCAAAGACAAATATCTCATTACGAAATTTTAAAACAACTTCCCTAATTAAAATGTCACCCAGTTCAGAATCTAATTCCTAAGTCTAAAACTTTGTTAGGGGTAAAATTTTGTCTACCCTTAAGCAAATATCTTTATAAAAAAAAAAAAAAAAAACCACTTAAGCAATAATTTTGGTCTTCATCAATTTTTGGGTAAAATGAAGGGAGTAAGAAATTAAATAAAATCTGTGGAAAAAAATGTAAAGAAGAAATTAATTGTTTTAACTTTTGATAGTTTAAAAAAGATACTAAATTAATAAATAAAGTAAAAGAAGGAAATATAAAAAATTAGGAAACTAGGGATTGAGGAACCATAAAAAGGGGAAAGAGGGAAACTCATGGTAAAAAGCAAGAAACCAACTTAGGAAAGAATCGGCATTTAAAGAAACTTCTAATTTTGAATTGATTTAGCAATTTCTTTTTAGAGAAAGCTTTTAAAACCTGTAAGGGAATCTAGGGACACCTAGGAGTAAATTTAGGAGTAACTCTAGGTGGGTGAAGGAAATAAGACAATTTAAGCAATTAAAGAAAATAATTATTGGAGGAAAGTGGGGGATGGATGACACTTATACGAAGGAGATTTTTAGAAGATTTTTATTGAAACTTAATTTAAATGAGATTTAGGGAAAGTTTGGAAGTTCCAAAACTCTGTAAAAGAGAGGGAGGAGGAGGAAGTTGGGGGATCGACTGTAAGCGTAATGTTACACTGTCGGATTAGTGACTTGATCGATTTACTTGTGGGGAGTTGGGATTTCTCAGCTCATATAGGAGTGGTAGCTCAACCTTACGAGGCGAGCTGGGAGCTAGATGTACCATCAGAATAGTGTGTGGCTCCTTTGCGGCTCAGGGGGCTAAGGGGGAAGCAGAGTACCCCTAGCATTGGCTGGGAGGTACCGGTGAGGTCCTGACGGTCGGCGAGCAGGAGCGGCATGGAGCGCACAGACATCGTTCGAAGCGAGAGTTCAAGCAACGGTACGCATGTTAAAATTTGCATTTGAAAGTAGTTAAAAAAAATTGTATGTGGATTTATCATTGATGGAATTTGTAATGTTTTCCTTAACTGGATGTGGGTGAACTTATTCTTTTTATCTGATAATGAAGAGGATGTTTGTTAAATAAATAAATAAAAATGTTTTTTTTCTCTTCAAGATCATTGCATCATGCTTATACTCTCCACGCTTGGGTGCTTTACCTCTTGTTGGTTAACTAGTAAACCTCAATTCTATATCTGCGCCTTGGTTTTGTATGTCTCTGTGCTTGGCTGTTATTCTCTTTGATTTTTGCTCCATGCACAAAAATTTTGGCATAGTCTCTATATATGCACTTTTCTCCCTTCCCAACGTAATCCCTAGGGCATAGACTCTTTGGGATTTGCAATTGTATTCTCTGCCTTCTTGGTGAAGTAAACCCTGCATTTTGGGGAAGAAATTCACCTGGCATTTGATCTCGTGCATCTCTGCATTGTGGGCTCATCGATTTCCTTACCATCTATGCTCTGAGCTCATCACTAGAAGGTTCCTAAGCGTTGTCTCGATTCCATTTTTCCCTTTTAGTTTTGAAACTGCAAGCATTAGAGGATGTCATATTCTCAAACCCTTATGCATTGTTCTTCTTTATCTATTTTATTTTTATTTTTTTTGTTGTCTGCTTTCTTGTGATCGATTCTCTCGGGGATCATATTTTCTTCTCTTTAGTCTTTAATCTTCTGTGGTCATGGTTCGAACACCCTCGAGCGTTGGGTTTCATTTTGGGAACAAATAGAAGCTTTTGTTTTAGCTCCTTTTCGCTCTTGTCTTAAACTATCTTGGTGTGCAATTCCTTTAATTGGTGTATGTAAATATCAAATTAAATACTCGTCTCTATTTGATGTATGCCCTATCCCTTGGTAATTTTGTGGGTTTAATTATGAATTCGTTATGAAATACCAATGTACATAACTGACTATACATTACACAGGATAAATCAATTGATTTCCAAGCGTGTGAGATTTAAGGAGGCTTGGTGTTTTTGTTTCATTGTTCTTACACGACCTTTAAAATCATGTGTTCCCTACGTATCTCAGGCCAGCTCTTGGTGCCCTTCCCTTCACGAATGAAATCTATTCCCTACATTTTTTTTTGTGGAGAACTCGAGGCCATTGTCATACCATTTCCCAGCAAAAAAAAAAAAAAACGAATTCACCTCTGCATTTCTACCAGGGTTAAAACTCTGTGTTTTTTCCACAACAATTTGTTGGGATTACATTTGTCGGTGTTTGTCTCATCCACCGCCTTCCTCGGCGTGAAGTCTTCTCCATTAGCTTCATTTCGTTCAGCTTTGAGAGGCAACCTCGGTCTTTCCATTTTGCCCTGTGATTTCCCTTTATGCCTACAAAACGCATTCATATCCTAACCTCACCCACCTGTGCGATCTACGTTGAGTGGTTGTCTGAACGAATTTAAATATTTGGTCTGGTTAACCTCCCTCCCAATGCGAATGGTAGATTCGTAATTCACTAAGTCATAACGAAATTTATTTCTGGAACAAGAACTCAGTGGTGTAACCCGGCATTTAGTAGTTGTAACCTTGCGTCCCACTTGTCTGTGTTTTCCCTTTGCGTGGAGTTGTTGGTCATTGCCTCCCTCTACGTGTTGGTTGAGGGAAAGGGGTCCACAGTTTCTTTTTCTAAAATTTGCTAATTACAGTGATTTTTCCTAGTGTCAACCCAGCGTTACTCATGAATTCCTTCGTAACAACCTTCCTGTGCACCCTTCCAACCATTCCTTTGTTTTCTGGGTGACTGCATTTGTTCTCCTTCTGCCCAACTGTGTGACACTGCCCCTTAAGTCCGACAGCAACCTCTGACTGATGCTATACCTGGACACGTCTGCAACAGCTCCTATTTTTAAGATTTGATACCGGATGACAGGGAATTAGTTGTCTACGGCGTGACCCGTAAGATTTCATGTGTCAAGCTTTATGGAATTTACGGCAGCAGATTTTATGGCACCTTTTATGGAAGCTTTATTTGCAATAATAGTTTTTAATGGAAATTTTGGTTGAGCAATATTTAACTAGATTTATAACATGGAGGAGATTATGGTGGATATAAATATTATATAGCCTTATATGATATAATTTCTTAACCTAGACGCCTTACTTTCACAAATCTCCTTTACACCCAAGAATAGAATTGACACATTCATAATTCTTGCTATGAAGAGATTGGTTTAATAAGTCTGGTTATGAATAGTTGGGTTTAGCAACCCTCATCTTTATATTGCAAGATATAAATTTCCATAGCTTATTTATTATAGATTGAGTAAAAGAAGGATTATTAAATGTTTTGGATATGGTATAAATTGTATTGTCTTTTAGACTAAGTACAAATTCAATTTTTTCCAACCTGCCTTGCCATCCTTATGTGGTGATGGGTACGAGCATTTGTCTTTTCTAATTAAAATTATGGCTAGTTATAACTTGACAGACTAGTTAGAATTTAATTAATGATTAATTATATTTTTAGTTATTAATCTAGTCAAATAATTAGACTTGCTTAGTAATGTTCCTTAAATGTTGATTAGATGGTACCCTGTTGTCACGTAGAATATAGAACTATGCAATGAATTGTTATAAGGCTAATTTGGAATGTAACTTAATGATATTCTACAACTAGACATGTTGAGTTGGGCGTGTAAATGTTGATTATTGTTGAAAATAATGTTCTGTTGATAAGGGTATAAATGTTTTTATTGTTGATTTGTTAAAATTGATTGGTTATATGATTAATATTGATTTAAAGTTTCCAGAAGTAGTCATAAGTTAAGGCAGTTAGGACGTTGACCTTGGTAAACTAGACTTGAATGTAGAGAACAATACTGATATTTATATTTTGAGGTTAAACCAATTAAAGGTCAGACTTGCTGCATTAATTGTCTTGTCTTGTAATGTGATTAAAAGTGCACTCTCCAAAGCAATATTGTGATAGTATTAATGAGTCAATAATGAAGCACTATCGTCAATGCCTTAATATAGATAACCTTGTTGTTTGCAAATCTTGATGGTTATGTTATTGTCTTAGCTTAGAAGGTTTGGTCTGCTTGTGTCGGGTGGGATGTAGACACCTCCATGTTCCTC
>ML799091.1:170158-228880 GCA_009831015.1 Picea engelmannii | reverse complement strand
CATGATTTTTTCCCTCTTTCCTCATTTATTTCAGTGTATATTTTGTATTTGGGTACCTAACATGGCCTCGTTGCATGGACCCATTCTTTATTTTCACCATAGTGATGTTCATGGGGGGTGTTGGAGATACTTCACGCACACCTAGGAATTATTTTTCCTAAGGTTTTCCCTATGTTTACTAGTCAATTTGGTCTCCTATAGTCTAGGGAGAATATTCCTCTAGGAGAATATTCTCTTCAATTCACACTTCAATTTGATCAATTGATTGGAGTCTATATGCCACATTGGGACCATCGCCAGCTAATGTGCATTGTCCTTGGGATTATCACCAGACTAGCACATTACTCATGATTCCCTTATCTCCTCCTCACTTCACTATGTTTCATTCAGTTAACTGAAGACTGAGAGACTAGTTAACTCAGACTAGGTGGAAGTTAACTCCTGTAACTGCCTGAGAGACTAGACTAGGTGGTAGTTTACTCCCGTAACTGTCGGTGTGTGTCTAGATCACTCTAGACCACCACTATGGCACATTGGCTTCTCCTCCAATGCACATTAGTTGAATCATAAAGAGTATATCATGTGTAAATTATCATTCATTCATTTGGTTAATGAGAATTCTTCCATTCTTTCTCTCTTGTTTCTCTTTTCTCATATTTTCTCTACAAACTGTGTATGTCATTTGCTAGCTAGATATCTTATGTACAGGTTCAACACATTTACACTCAGAACTAAGATTTTGTTAATATCAAGAGACTATAAAATATTATGATAGTTCTATTAGACTGTGAGTCCCTAGAAAATCACAAAGTCCAAGACCATGTAATATCAAATATCAATGATGATAGTTAGTCTTCGAGATTTGAAGTCCTGTCAATCATAAAAATCAATCAACATTTGGGAATTCCAACATACCAACTAGTCTCCTCAAATCAATCAATTATTGGGATGCTAATCAACGAAATGGGAATGTTTCGACATGGAAGTTGTTCACTTCCATATGAGCTATTCAACATCCAAATATTGGCGGTTTTTCAGACATGTCTTCATCGAAGCTCAGTTCAGCAATTTCAGATTGAAGATGATACTAATTATTGTTTCCTCATTGGTACTATTATCCATACTTTTGATTGAGGGGGATAATGTTAGATTGTGATTCCCTAGACAATCACAAAGTTTGAAACCACCTACTTATGAGTTGTAATCATTATCTATTGATGAGGTGTTGTCATGATCTATTGATGAGTTTTCAATGAGATCTAGATCTAGAAGTGGTCCAATCCATGTACTATGAGTCCATATCATAATATCAATACAATGTGCAACAAAATGTCATAAATCATTTTTCATTAGTTCTTGTCTTGTCTTGCTCCTACTCTATATGTTAAAAATATTCATGAGCAAAATCATCAACAGAAGGAACTTGAGCATTCTCACTTTGATCCATGATCATAGGAGGCTCATATAGTTTCAAGTTTTCAACATTAACCATAGAATAAATCTACATATATGGAGGTAACTCCAATCGAAAGGCATTGTCACCAATGTATTCCAAAATTTAAACGGACCATACATGATTGGCTTGAGCATTTTACCTTCACCTATAAGGCGTTCTTTACTAATGTATAGCCAAACTTGATCATCAAATTGAGAGTGATGATCAAATTGATGTTTTCATGTCTATCCTTATACTTAGCTCGTCTCTTCTCCAATTGTTCTTGTACAACTTGATGAACCAATTGGATATTTTGGAGAAATTTCTTGGCTTTGCCTACATCATTGCGTCCATCCACCACTGAATATTTCCCAAAAGTGAAGTGCATAGGATACTTAGGAAAGTATCCAAAACATGTCTCAAAAGGAGACCTTTGTGTAGAAGGATGTATGGAACGGTATTAGGCATGTTGTACATAATACAACTATTCATCCCAAAGCTTAGGAAATATGTTATAATATCCTCGGAGTAAGTGTATCATTGTCTTGTTGACCACTTCCATTTGTCCATCAGTCAGTGGATGAAAAGCAATGCTCTTTTGAAGCTTAGTGTCCATTAACCCCCACAAAGTTGACCAAAATTCCCCAATAAAGGAAGAGTCTCGATCAAATATAATAAATTTGGGCAAACCAAACTAAACCCAAACATGTTGGAAGAACAAATGTGCAATTCCTTCTCTTATCACATGTTCCTTAAAAGGCACTAAAACACACATTTTTCTAAATTTGTCCACAACAACATATAGATAATAATGACCTTTCCTATACATAGTCAAACCCCCTACAAAACCCATAGACACATTGTATCATGGACAAGAAGGTTCAAGAAATGGCATATACAAACCCAATTTTCTATTACTTGGTTTGCTAGTGGTACACATCACACATCATTTTACATATTTGGATATAGTTTCATACATCTAAGGACAAAACCATAACGTTGTAACTAAGCTATTTTTTTTCCTTCACCAAAATGACTAGAAATGAGACAAGTATGTGTTAGCCTCATAATCCTAAAGCTCTATAATTTAAGTATTTTCCTAGTTTAAGTTTTTTTAGAAATTAGTTTATTCTAGTTTGTTATAATAAGGACACCTAGTTTCTATGTAAAGGACACCTATCATACTCATGTGATTATGTGATTGGTTGTTCTCCTAGAATTTAGTTTAAAGTTAAACTATATAAACTTGCACTTACTTCAAGTGAGGTTAAGTAGGTTTTGATTATCACTTATCTTTATAATTATATTTTCCTTATTAATAAAATTGTGTGTATGAGGACACTTCGTCAACATGGTATCAGAGACATGGTGAAATTATGATGGAAGAGAATTGACGATGGATTGAGGAAGCAAGGAAGACTCCACAACATCAACTCGGATCTTTTTAAGCTCAAGGGAAACGGTACTAAGGTAAACTATTTCTATTTAAGAAAAATTTAGTTTTTTAATTGCAGAATATTTCAAAATCAATTTGTTGATTTTATTTTAGATCTAATCCTCATTTTATTGTTGATTAGATTTTTAGAGCTATTTATGTCGTTTATAGTTCTATATCTGCAATGTATTGTATGTAAATCAGCAGTTAGACTTGCAAATCTCAAGATCATAGCAGATCCATTATAAATCTGCATTTTTTTATGATCTTAAGATGCACTATTGTTTTCAATTAATTAAGAGAGCTAATTTTGTAAAATTGCTACAAATTTGTCTATAAATCTAGAAATTTCATGTTTAGAGCTGTAGATTTTAAAATTTGAGAAAAATATACCTCTAACCAAAATTTACTATCTTAGATCTGCATTTAATTATCAATATATTTTCTATGGTGTGAACATTAACTTGCAATTTTTCAATAAGGCAATCTACCATCATGTATAAATTAATCAATTTATTCACATAGTGAGATAAGTTAGATGGGCCCAAGAATTAAAAATCTTGGAGTTGATACATGCAAAACACTTTGATTTATAATAAATTATGGCGTGACATTTGTGATGGTGATACTGCTCCAATTAAGCCAATTGGTGTTGCTCCTTTAGCAAAATGGCAATTGAGAGATGAAAAAACACTTGCTTTGCTTCATTCTTATGTAATTGAACATGTGTTTGTTCATATTAAGAATTACAATGATGCATGGCCTGCTTGGAATCAATTTAAGAATCTTTTTGATACTCCAGCTACATCTCAAAGATTTGATCTACAAATGAAGTTGCTTAAACAAAGATTAGTTGATAATGGTGATGTATTAGAATAAATTTCAAGGATAAAGAACATTCATTGGGAAATCATCAAGGGTGGTTTTCCTAAACTTGGAGACAGTTTTTTGGTCTGTATTTTGATAAATGGCTTGCCTCAATCTTATAATCATTTTATTGAGACTTTGCAAATCATCAATAATTTATCGACTGTAACTTTTGATTTGCTTAGTGAACTACTGGCTCAACATATTAAATCATTTGGGAAAAAAAAACAATTAGAAGAAGATATTCTTTTTACTAAAGTTGAAATCTCTAGAGGAAGAGACAAACCAAATTTTGAAAATTTTCAGAATCAGTCTTCTAACCGAGGCCATGGCAGAGGTCATGGACAAGGTAAAGGTCGTAGCAATTTTAATCAACAAATTTTTCAAAGTAATCCTCAAAATAATAATGCACAATAAGGAGGAGGCAGGAATTCCAGTCAAGTAATATGTAAGAAATGTTTAAGGATGGTACATTATGCATCAAATTTCCTAACAAGCAATTATCAATTGCCAAAGTTTAAGCAGACATCTAATTCAAATTCTCAACCATCAACTCAATATGAAGAGGATCAAGATTATCAAAATGATTGGTATGAATATGTTTTTACAGCAGTTCAGCAGGTTGATTTGGTGGCATTAATTATTTCTCATAATCTTTTAAGTAATTCATTTGAAAATGATTGGATATTGGACACAGGAGCTACTCAGCACATTATTTATCATAGATATTAATTTTAGAATTATCAATATGTTCAGGTAAATCCCATCTAATTGTGGCAAAAACCCCACCCCATTCTCCTTCTCCTTTGGGGTTTCTCAACCTTCGGGTCTAGGATCGTTCAATTCACCGAACAGAATAGTTCGTCGGGCCCCTGATGGAACCAATTTAACTTGACACTAGCCCTTTATTTTCTTGGTGTAGATTGTGTGGCATCCGCAGACCCTCTCCTTAGCGCTTTTCCAATCTTAAATCCAATGGGCACTAGCTCTCCATGCTAAGCTCCCTCCTTGATGTGATCATGGACTATGATCGTGGGCTATCTCCCTTTGCGACTCTGTGCTTCAAAACTTTCGCGAGTTGCTTACCCCCTTTTCCCCGATTCCTGAATCGACAAATTCTTCGGGACCAAATCTACGGTCCACGTTCTCCTTACTATCAATGGTTG
Source organism: Picea engelmannii (assembly GCA_009831015.1). Lineage (NCBI taxonomy): Eukaryota > Viridiplantae > Streptophyta > Pinopsida > Pinales > Pinaceae > Picea > Picea engelmannii. Next base: position 223,977 of record ML799091.1, on the reverse strand, counting down.
AGATCGGATCGCAAGTTCAGAATTCGTGAGTCCTCCCTTCTCCTAAGTCTGCTCCTCCCGATTTGTGAATCAGTGAAGTGTTGATTTCTCACCACGCGTCCTATCTCAATGGACGACCAAGATTTCTTCGAATATCATCTCTTCGGGTATTCTCTCCTATTGACTTTTCTCTGAAGGGTTCCTCCTCCAAAGTATGTAGATCTATGCCTCATGCCCTTCCAGATCCAATGTCATGGGTTCAAATCGCTCTTTTCGACTTCACGAAGATCCTTGTTTTCTCTCGGCAAACCTCCTAAAGTTCTTGCTCTCGAACCTCCCAATCTTCTGCCACCTGTCTCCCCCAACGATGGATGATTTCACTATCTTTGGGACTTCGGCAAGTCCTCGACCTATTTTCACACTTAGCACAAATTTATCTTTCGAGACTTAGGCTATTCTCGAAATCTTTCTGCACTCGTTGTGGATTTCTGCGTAGGCTCTACTGCGACTTTGCTCGGCTTGAAAACCTTAAAAGTTCCCCCATTCCTCTATGAACTTTCTCTTGCCCTCCTGGTAGTTTATCGCTCTTCCTCCTGAGCTTGTAATATGGACTTACAGTCTCCTGGGCGCACTCCTTGTGCTCAGCTAAGCTTTTCGACGGTTTCTCCCTTAGCCTATCTGATCATCTTAAGGCATCTCCTTTCCTTTGTCGACGCACTCTTGCAAAGCCTTCCTTCCTTAGAGTGTTTAGAAAACCTGGGGTTCTCTTAAGGATTACAACACTTCCAATCATGTTTCTCTTGTACGCTCTTGTACTTGCTCTATGCCCTCCTGGAAAAGCGTTTCAGAGTGTTCAGTAACTCCGGACTGTGTTTCCTCCCACGCAATCTTTCCTTCCAAGGTACCCAACCACCTTCAAATTTCCTCCCGAGTCTGTGAATTATCCCTATATGACCTCCTGGAAGATTCTCTTCTGACTCCACTGAGTTCAGACACGCACTCCTTGAATCATCTCACAGAGTTTCCACACTCTGTCACGCACTCCTTGCACTTAGCCTAGAGAACCATACTTAATTCAACACACTTGCGGATAGAAAACTGTATCTCTATCCCTACAGACAATTTCTAACATTCATCTACAACTCAAATGCATACAAATGAAATTTATAACACAGCTTCCATTACACAGAAATTGATAACAGAAAAAAAAAATTTGTCATTTTCTATTAATGGTGGAATGTCAAATTACAACAGTGGACTCCGAGCTACAACTGAGTCTCGGCTCTCGGTATTTCTCTCCCTATATCCTATGCATTTCTTCTTTTAGCTAACTCTATCTTAGCTAACCCTTTCTTCTCCTAGATAACTCTATCGTGGATAACCCTTTCTTCTCCTAGCGAAATATATCTTAGATAACCCTTTCTACTGGCAACAATACAAAGATTTATACAAGAGGGGCTCGATGAGCTTCCCTCCAAGCTAAACTAGTGGTGTCAAATCATCATTCAAAACACATGTCTAATGGGAAAATTACAATGATGGAAATCTGGTCCAAATCGAATGTAGATCCCTCCTACCATCAACCACTTAATGACAACCTTATCTCCAGCTTGAAGGCACAACTTGGCTCTTTCGTCTTGTCATCATTAAATTTCTGGATCACACGTTTGATTCTCGAGGAAAAATGAGAGGACGGTGCATCTCCCTTCTTTGAATGCGCACCATGTTTGTTAATCGGTTGGCGCATGCTAAGGTGGAGCGATGCTCCTGCATAGTACTCCACAGCTATGAAAATCATGAGCTCTTTCTTATGAGATTTCCAGCGTGGTTGAAATCCGCCTGGATCCCAAACTTTCTCCTGGAGTTGTCTCTCGGCTCCTCTGCTTCGTTGATTTTTCTCCTGCATAATTCTCGTTTCTCGTGCAGGTTTCCTTTTGTCCATCTTCCTCATGTTTATCGCTTCCTCTACCGATCCCAACATCAGCGTCCTTATCTCCTCAGTCACCTCATCCAACTGCTCCATCGGTTGGCTCTCCTTTTCCAAACTAGCTTGTTGCATTTCTTCCTTGGGTCTTGTTATATCACATTGATCTCCCATGTTATCTTCTTCATGTCTTGTGGCCTTAACTTACCACTCTGTTGCAGCCTCCACTTCTGCAGTCTCCTCATCACTAGGCTTCTGCTCAACTATTACTTCTAACAGATGTCAGTTCTTAGGTCAGTTCCTTTCCAGCTTCCTCCAACTTCAACTTGTGTTGGTGTGTCTCCTCTGGCATGGCTATATTATGGAATCCACCTCCTGGTTCTGGATGGTCTAACCAATCCTACAGTTCCTTTAGCTCCATCTCCCACTGGGTGAGTAATCCAACTAGGTGTTCTCCTTCTATTGGGGAAGACTTCAATATATGTTCCTTCTTCATGAAAGTATCAGTTTGTTGTCCTTATGTGCCATATGCAACATATGTGCTAGCCTCTCCTCAGCCTCTTGACCGGAATATCTCGACTCCTCCAATGATCAGAACGGTCCTTTGATCCTTCTCTTCAATGGTGGAAGTTTTCAACTTCTCATCGTCTTCATTCACACGATTCATAGTTCTGCGTGAATCTCCATCTGAGTGAGGTCTTTCTTTTGCTTCCTCCTCATCTATCAACACCTTCTGACGTGAACTCTCAGCTGAGCTCATCTCTACTCCCTTGCCCACTTGGAAATTTGGGATGTCTCCTCTCCTCTCCTGGTAGTTTACGAGATCCACTGATCCCTTCTCATTGCCCACCTGGAAACCTATAAGACCTCTACCAGATCTCTTTCCCTCATCACTGAGATTTTCAGCATACCTTAGCCATCTTTTTAACATCTATTGTTTCCCTCTGGCCAACAACTTTCGAACAGGACATTTAGTTGTCCTCTTCAAAGTCCATTCATACCTCCAGTGCAACTTTTCCTCCTGTTGCATCTTGAATGCTAGCTTCTCCATCTTTACCCAGATTTCATGGAGCTCCTTGTCCATCTCCACTTTGATCCTCTGTGAATGGACTTTTCCTCGACCGTGTTTATGACCTTCAATGGCAATTCTGCTTCACCTGCAGTTCATCACCCGCTGCACACCTTGCAACATTCTCCATTGATCGTCTTACTTTATCTCTCTTCACATTTGCCTACAATCTGCAAATAAGCAGGCTCTGATACCACTCTGGTTCAAACCCCACCCCCTTTTCCTTCTCCTTTAGGGTTGCTCTACCTCCCAGTCTAGGATCATTCAATTCATCGAATCGAATAGTTCGTCGAGCCCTTGATGGAAACAATTTAACTTGACACAGGCCCTTTATTTTCTTGGTGAAGGTTGTGTGGCACCCACGGACCTTCTCCTTAGCGCTTTTCCAATATTAACGCCAACGGACACTAGCTCTCCATGCTAGGCTCCCTCCTTGATGTGATCACAGACTATGAGCATGGGCTAGCTCCCTTCGTGAATCCATGCTTCAGAACTTTCACGAGCTGCTTATCCCCTTTTCCCCGATTCCTGAATCAGTGAATTCTTCGGAACCAAATCTATGGTCCACGTTCTCCTTACAATCAACAGTTGATATCGGATCGTAACTTTGGACTTCACGAGTCCTCCCTTATCCTAACTCTGCTCCTCCCAATTTTTGAATCAGCGAAGTGTTGATTTCTCGCCACACGTCCTATCTCAATGGATGGCCAAGATTTCTTTGAATCTCAGCTCTTCAGGTATTCTCTCCTCTTGAATTTTCTCTGAAGGGTTCCTCCTCCGAAGTATGTAGATCTCTTCCATGTGCCCTTCTAGATCCAATGGACTAGGTTCAAATCGCTCTTCGTGACTTCGTGAAGATCCTTGTTTTCTCTCGGCAAACCTCCCAAAGTTCTTTCTCCCTAACCTCTCGATCTATTTCCACATGTCTCCCCCAACGATGGACAATTTCACTGTCTTTGGGAATTCTGCAAGTCCTCGACCTCTTTTCACACTTAGCGCAAATTTTTCTTTCAAGACTTAGGCTATTCTCGAACTGCTTCTACACTCCTTGCGGATTTCTGCGCAGACTCTACTGCAACTTTTCTTAGCTTGAAAACCTTCAAGGTTCCCCCGTTCCTCTATGAACTTTCTATTTCCCTCCTGACAGTTTATCGCTCTTCCTCCTGAGCTTGTAATATTAACTTACAGTCTCCTGGGCGCACTCCTTGCACTTGACTAAGCTTTTCGACGGCTTCTCCCTTAGCCTATCTGAGCATCTTATGGCATCTCCTTTCCTTTTCCGATGCACTCTTGCAAATCCTTCCTTCCTCAGAGTGTTCAGCAACCCTGGGGTTATCTTAAGGATTACAACACTTCCAGTCGTTTTTCTCTTGTATGCTCTTGTACTTGCTCTATGCCCTCCTGGAAAAGCATTTCAGAGTGTTCAGTAACTCTGAATTGTGTTTCCTCCCACACAGTCTTTCCTTCCAAGGTACCTAACCACCTTCAAATTTCCTCCTGAGTTTGTTAATTATCCTAGTATGCCCTCTTGGTAGCTTCTCTTCTGACTCCATTAAGATCAGACACGCACTCCTTGCGTCGACTCATAGAGTTTATGTACTCTATCGCGCACTCCTTGCACTTAGCCTAGAGAACCAAACTTAATTCAACACACATACGTATAGAAAATTGTATCTCTATTCCTGCAGATGATTTCTAACATTCATCTACAACTCAAATGCATACAAATTACATTCATAACACAGCATCCATTACATAGAAATTGATAACAGAAAAAAAATTGTCATTTTCTATTAATGGTGGAAAGTCAAATTAAAATAGTGGAGTTTGATCTACAACTGATTCTTGGCTCTATGTATTTCTCTCCCTATATCCTATGCATTTCTTCTCCTGGCTAACTCTATTTTAGCTAACCCTTTATTCAACTGGCTAAATCTATCTTAGCTAACCCTTTCTTCTCCTGGCTAAATATATCATAGTTAACCCTTTCTTCTCTTGGCTAAATCTATCTTAGCTAACCCTTTCTATTGGAAACAATACAAATATTTATACAAGAGGGGCTCGACAAGCTTCCCTCCAAGATAAACTAGTGGTGTCAAATCACCATTCAAAATGCCTGTCTAATGGGAAAATTACAATGATGGAAATCTGCTCCAAATCGGATGCAGATCCCTCCTATCGTCAACCACTTAATGGAGACCTTATCTCCAGCTTGTGCGAAGGCATAACTTGGATCTTCCATCTTGTCATCATTAAATGCATGGATCATGCTTTTGATTCTCGAGGCAAAATGAGAAGGTGGCACCTCTCCCTTCCTTTAATGCACAGCATGCATGTTAATCAGCTAGCACGTGATGAGGTGGAGCAATGCTCCTGCATCAAATTGGTTGATGATACAACTGATATACCCCAAGGAAAAGGTTCAGTCAAAACATTTCTCCCTGAAATTGGTGAAAATGGATTTCAACTGTTTGGTATGTACCAACTTTTCAGAAGAAAAAAAATTGTTATCCTTTGTCTCAATCTGACAAGCTAGACAACAAATCATCATGCAAGATGGTTTGGTCAAGAGTTAACTCAAACAAGGACAAATTGAAAACAATAATGACAGGATATGAAGATGGGAAATTACTAAGAATGAAGGGAAAAGTTGTCTCAAGAAAGCATGATTTTTCAGTAGTAGTTAATTCTAAAATGTCTTCATTCAGATTATGGAATTTTCGATTTGGTCACTTAAACATTGAAAGTCTCTTGAAACTTAAGTCCCAAGATTTGGTAAAAGGTTTTCCAACTTTCAAGAGAGAAAATTCTAAGTGTGAAGCTTGTATTTTTGGCCAACAAATGATAGAAGTTTTTCCAACCAGCTCATGGCGAGCGAGAAAGTATTTGCAGTTGATTCACGATGATATATGTGGTCTAATGAAATCTTCTTTTAGTGGATGTCACTATTTTATTCTTTTCATTGATGACTAGACTAGAATGACTTGGGTGTACTTTTTAAAGGCAAAGTTTGAAGCTTTTGAAAAGTTTAAAAATTTTCAACATATGGTTGAAAATGCAACTAAAGAAAGGTTGAAACTTTGAGAACAAATAATGGAGGAGAATTTACTTCAATTGAATCAAATGATTATTGTCGAGACAATGGGATTAAGAGGCAACTAAAAAATTCCTATACTCCACAGTAGAATGGATTTATTGAAAGGATGAAAAAAACCCTCGTGGGCATGGCGAGGTCTATGTTATGATTCAAAGTGTTGAGAACAAAATATTGGGCGGCGTAGTTCATACTACAATTTATCTCGAAAATTGATCACCTACATTAGATTTAAATGGAAAAACTCCTTATGAAGCTTGGTACGGTTTCAAACCCAAGGTAAATCATCTTAGGGTTTTTGGCTCAATATTTTATGCTTTAGTCTTGTTATCCCCATTTTGTGGGATAACTAAGGAGACCATGTCTCGAGGCTCTCAAGTTGAATATATGGAGTGCCGAGAAACTACATGACCAACAGTATCCACTTACACATACAAGAGCCCACTCAGTCACCAATTTTGATCCATTGTCAGCACATCCACCACACCAGCTAGCTTTTGGAAGGCAGAAGGGTCTTGATCCATGCAGTACAAGTCATGTATTGTGGTAGGTAATCACCCTAATATTTAAAGCATTTGAACATGTTGTATTTGAGCTACTTTTGGTTATAGATCACATGCTTGGAAATTGTGCCTTTGACCTTGTTTCACCTTGGTGAGTGTCATATATTTGATACTTACTTGCCAACCTTTGGGAAAGGTTTGTGACTGGGGGTCCCTTGAGGGGTTTATCATACCATTCCCAACCATACTTACCACTTTATGTTCATTACATTCCCATCATATTTCCCTCTTCTAGGTCCTTTTACTTTAGTGACCCAAAAAGAGCATGTACCTCATTCCATGGGAAGAAGGGGTTGAAGGCCCAGAGGGATTGTTGTTGGCTAAAAAGATAAAATCCTATATATAGACCTTCCATATGCTTTGCCGAGGGATCCCCCGAGAAAGAAATGAAATGATTCTCTGTAAGAAAAGGGGGACCTGCAAGAATTAATAATAATTAATGCTTAAGGGGTTAGTTGGAAGATAGGAAGTCTCATCATGAGTCAGCCTATCATGATCATGGGTATCTATGCAGAATGAAAATACCACCATCTAGTCACCTAGCCATAATAATGGCTCAGTTACACAACTGAGATAAAGGGGGTCTCATCACTGGCCAGTCATCTCATTTCCGCAAGGTACTTGTGAGTGACACTATCATCATCTATACACCACGCTAGGAAAATGGCCTTCAACTCATTCCTTAGAACATGAAAGAAACAAAGAATGGAAAGAAGATGTGCTTGGAAAAAGTGCATTGCAAATGAAGGTGCCACACACCCTCTACAAAGGCACCCATGAATGAGGCAATACAATCCCTTATATGTCATTAAACCTCAACGATATATGAAGTCTAAACCCATTCCACCTCATCATCCTTAACATAACCTTGAGATGCCATCCTTGTAAGCATCCCCTACTTGAGTTCTTTGGTTTACCCAATAGGACTCCTATGACACCCCTCCCATACTTAAACTTGGTCAATTGTATCGAGTTTGAGCATTTGTTTAATTTGATGAGGTAGTTTTGATGCACATGTTTAGGTGCCTTCCTTATTAGACTTGTGTTGATGAAAAGATATGAAATAATCTTACTCAAGAATTTTCAGATCTTACTTGGCTAAGGCAAGATAGACAAGAATATCACCATATGTTTATAGCCTCAAATGTTGAGGAAAAGATATGAAATAATCGTACTCAAACATTTTCATATATTGCTTGGCTAAGGAAAGATAGAAGGGAATATCACCTTATGTTTAGAGCCTCAAAATTTGTTTCCTAATCCACAAGTGTTAGTTACAAGGTCTTAGGCTGATTTTTTATAATAAAAAGTTGCTAAAAAAATCAACATTTTATATAATTTTCTGAATATAACAGATGCAAAAGTAATGTGGAGACAAAACTAAAAATACTAAGTCACAATTTAACACAGATGAGACAGAATAGAAATCGCTTATTTCATTCCAATAAATCAAAAGAATCGTTCTCTTTACAAAAATCCATGAGGAAGTTTGGACCAAAGTCAAACTTAGATGTCCCCAATGAAAACCATACAAAAGGACTTCTGACAGAAAGTAAAAAAATTGAAATTTAAAAGCTAAATCAGCTTGCCATAGATTGTTTCCCACCCAACTCTACACAATATCATTTATCAATCATGAAATTTAATGCATAAACAGACAAGTCTACACAGACTATCAAAGATAGATCAACACCTCTGAAAAACAAGTGTCTGGATGATGTAATTCAGCCTTGAATCTTATTGTCTACAATAGGACCATGTAACTTGTCATAAAAGAGAGTTAGGCTTTCAATGAATTAAAGAATGAATGAAAATTGAACTATCTCAATAAAACTCAAGAGCGGACCTTAGTATGCTTTCTCCTTTTATCCTCCTCTTGTTCTTCCTTCTCGCTTTTCCGTTAAGCAATCAAAATTAGTTGAAGTAGTTAAAATACCTCTTTTAGTTAAGTTAACTAAAATTCAACTAACTTTTAGTTTAGGGGAAGAATTAATATAATAATAATAAGGGTCTTTAATAAATAATAACTAGTAGGTGGGACCTCTTGTGACTCCCTTTAGTTTCTTAACAAAAATAAACACAACTAGTCAATCAATCAAACACATCCCTCCTTGTGGCTCCCATCATCATTGTCATAATTTGAAAATTAATATCAATGATATTTTAAACCATATCCAAAAAATATAATATCCAAAAATAGTGTGTTGTCCAAAAACTTCAGCAGTCAATTGTTCTCAACAATTAATAAATAAATACACTCAAAAACCATATTTTCCACTTTGGGAGGCAATTTTCCCTTTGTTGCTACCATCTCCCTTTGATTTCTTTGAATTAGCCTTAAGATGTGTGGAGCCTTTAGGCCTGATCTCACTGATAACATGAGATCAATCATATCTCGTGTGCATGCTGGATGAAACGGATTTGGTGGAATCACTTAAGGGAGAGGAGGGGGTAGCAGTAGCTTTTCCTTTATCATGCTCATGGTGGGATTCGGTTTTGAGCCTCTTTATTGCATGGGAAGACTGTACAGGTGAGTGTGTAGGGGAAACTTGGACAATTGGGTTAATCGGTGGAGGAGGAGCAGGTAGAGACAAATTGAGCCAGCCACGATGTTGGGAGGTTGTTAGATAAACAATCTATTGCCATCCATCATTTTCAGGGACTTCAAGTTGTAATGGGACATGAGGAGGAACTGGGATACCAGGGACATGTTGGGGTTGGAAGGGAGGCCTTTCTAGCCTAGGTTGGACTACCCCTTGTCCAATCCAGTTGAAAAATCCATCTTGGAAGAGTTGGTTCAACTTTTGTGGATCAGCATCAAAATGTATCGAAAACCTTGGCCTTCTAGAGCCTCTGTTCCAATTTCCTCTTCCCCTATTATTTCAGCCATGGATTCCTCTGTTGAAGAAGCTCATTCCTGTATGAAGTGTTTATTAGCAACTAGCTTCTTAAACAAACCATACATGACATCTCTTTAAACATGAAGCAAATTTTGGCTCAGCAACACATCAGACTCATGCAATCCACTCCATAAAAACCGTTTAATACTTGTCAATGAGAAGGGGGTGAATAAGGGTTATGGGATATCTGAGAGGTCGTATTGAGTGAAAAGTGATAAAATGAAAGGGAGTAGATCATGATTACTGTTCAACAAATCATTAAACAATCAATTGTGTTGTAATAACAAAACATATCAATTGTAACCCATCTTTGTGTCATCATTTAATTGCTATAATACAGAGTTTCTATTTAATTATAATTTAATTTTAAGAACAAGGCGTGAAAAGTGAATCTAGGAATCTGAGGGGATTTGTAATGTGCGAAAAAGTGAGAGAATGGTAGGTAAGTTAATGGATATTGTTCATAAAACAAATTAAGTAATTAATAATCATAACTCTATACTATAATCAATCCAAAAACACCAACATTATTGTGTATCAAATTGTTTGATGTAATATTTAAATTTCCCAGACTTCCTCCATTCATGACAGTCTGTGTAACCATAACCCATAACCAAAACAAACTTTCCATTCAATAGACCTGTTTAAGAAAATGTTGGTCTTTAATTTATTTATTTTCCTTTTAATAATTTAAAGAAAACGCACAACAATATTGCTCGACCTCTATCCCATAATGCATCACTATAAAAATAATATCCATTGTATACCAATTCACAATCAGGCCAAATTAAAATATGCACGGGGCCCTTTTCAAATACGAACAGTCTTCCAAAACATGCTCAATTACACACAGTCTTCATCATATCAACCAATAATATTTTGCAACGAAACCACAGTTAACATAAAAACCAAGCCTCATCACTATCGATGTAACCATTTATAATCTGCATGATGATTCAATAATATATACAAGGGGAACATAACCAATTACACACAATCACCATTTCCACAATTAGCTATAACCCTAATAGTGCCTAGCAAAACCACAGGTGTTTCCAATTTGCAATTCATACCACGTTGTAAGAACACAGTGAATGGAATCATAACGAAAAGATAACAACCCTCGATTGTATATAATTGCTTGTTCCTAATTGTAGCTATTCAACCAATTTAATCATAAAAAGGCGAGATAGGGACTCGACGAAAAACCTCCATAACCATTCCACTGATAAACCAATATTTGACAACCAAGAATATGCTCGAAGGAGAAAAGAGGTTGGAGATTAAAATCAGGCTCTATCGAAAACAAATGCAGTGAGACAATCAAGAGAGCGTTCATCTTTTAACAATAGCATAGAGAACTAGAGGTCTTCAGAGACTTATCAACCACAGTAAAGCATACCCTTTGAAACAGACACAACAGTAATCCACAGAGTCTTCTTATTACTCCTATTCTTAGCAATGGAATCAACAGTTAGCCACCGAGGAAAGCAACGACGGGTAGGGTAGAAAAATCCAGTGCACATAGTGTGTTTTACGCTTGTAGAGGAGAGGCAAAGTTAACTGAACCGTGACAGTTATTCAAAGAACACACAGAGATATAACCTCTCTTTCCATTTTCTTAAGAGTCAAACAACCTGTCAGCAATACCAATGAGGATGCATAACGTCAAGGTATAACTCATATCACCCCACAACCATACAGTATATATTAATGTTATGGCCACCCTAAGACTGGATCTTCGGATACTTTGGTGAAAGGACAATGAGAATGTGCCCACGACCATGACTCAGGGTTGTAGAAATTACACAGCAACCAAATAGCAATCTGAATGCGAATGGATAGGGTTACACTCATGACTCTGAGGGAACAATTGGTGATAATACAAAGAACGAAACCCTCCACCATTAATACAGAGCGATATATACCACATTCACTTATTATCCACAGAGACCCACCACGATTTTAAACCGACAAAGAAACCAATTAACGCACAACTTAAACAAAACCCAATTCTTTTGCTTGCAATCCGAAACAATTACAGTCATCACAGAGAGAAATATCAGATCTTTACACAGTTGAAATTCTCAGGAACACACAAACCCAAGCATTATTGAGCCATTATTTGTTCATACACGGAGCATAATTCATGGATGGAGTGAAAAATAATCATACATGTAACAAAGATCTTAAAAGGGTGAGTTGGTCGAGCCTTCTTCTTTCCAAGAGCCTGAAATGCGGAGCTTCACAACGAGCAGGCTGAAAATGCAACAAGGAACAATGCTATGGTGACGGTCGATAGGTGGAGTATGGAGTGACGTGCATTTATTGCATGTCACTTCCATCTCCTATCTTATTCAATTCGAAGTACATGACAGTCAAACATTCACCAATCCATTAAACTATGTATTCAATTCCCAAATAATTGAAATCTATGATGATATCCCTTGCCCAATGCGCCACCCAAACATTTACACGTTAACCCTTGCCAAGTTCTATGTCATATCATGTATTGCAATGCTATATGCGCCCAAATCAAATCTAATGAAAATCGCATAGCCACTAACCAACCATATAATAGTTAGGACTAACACTAACATCATTTTACTTTTCCATTTGCATATAACCTTTTAACGTAGCTCAAACATAACTTCCTTTCCTTTAATAATTTTTCATAGGTTTTCTTCCTTGTTTTGATTATGTTATCACTAACATCTCTCTTGTATATCTGTGGCTAGGTAATCGATCGCAATCATAGCAACTGTAAATACATGCCCATCATAACAAAAAAATATGCTTTGAATTGCATAAACATTAATAAAATGCATCATCCACTTGTTATTATGTCAAAATGAACCTAAGACTGCATTGTCAACCATGTAGGACTGTGTAAGCAACATCAAAACAGCAGCAGAAAAATGTGTGATATGTTTATCTTTGAGCCTCCAATCTACATGGGGGTCCCACCTACTAGTATTATATTATTAGCATAGTTAAATAATAGGGCTTTAGCAATACTTTGCAGGCGAAATTCATCATTGCGATTTTAATCGTCAACAACTTGGTTTGCACTTGTCATGATATCTTTGACTCGATATATTTGGAGGGTGTACCTTTTTGTATTGCAGGACCTTGTTGGTGGACACTTTTTGTCGAAATATTGTAATTGCAAAGAGTATTATATTTAATATTGAGTTATTATTCATTAGATCAATCCCCTTTTTTGGATTGATCATATCAGGATTTTTACTTGACCAAATCCCCTTTTGTGGATTGGTCAAACCATAATTATACTATGCTAATTAAGAAGTTGGCCCCAAGGCCTAATTAAAGTGGTTTTAACCACTAAGAAGAGAATTCAGCCTTGCCCAGTGAAGAGACACCTTTCCAGCGCCTGCCAGCTAGTATAAATAAAGGAGGCTAGCGCTTCATTTGTTCACTCACTCATTCACTCATCAAGTGCACAATTTTGGAGAGTTGTAGTTAGGAGAAGAAGGAAGAGAGAGGTGCATTGCTTAGTGTTTGATATTCTCTAGTGTTTTGGCTTATTGTCTTGGCATTGTATTGGCTATCTATATTAAGGAAGTTTTTGTTGGGTTTTCTCCCCCATGAGGGTGTCCCAGGATAAATGTTGTGTATCTTGTGATTTTGTTTCTCTCTGTGATCCTATCTATGTTATTGTTATCTAGTAAATTGAAAATAAACTTAATACTTTCTCTAAAATTAACATGGTATCGGAGCTAAATTGAAGAGAAAACCTTTCATTGGATAAGCAAAAACGTCACTATTGTCGTATAAGAAAATTAGGGATTTTTATTGGAGAGGAATTTCATCTTAAAATTCATCAAGGAAGTGTGCCCTAGCCTAGAGAACTCATTGGAAGATTGAGTGCACTTTTCCAGTGGAAAAAACTCTCAGAAAGTGAAAACCTATTTTTCACTGGTACCAGAAAACCAGAACAAGTACCAGAAGTACTAGTTCATATTTATGCAGGTCAAATTTGAAAGGGTAAAATTTGAATTTTTTGAAATCTGACTCAACCATCCTACTTGCCTCAGCCAAGTGTACCTCTTGGTAAGTTCAGATTTAATTTTTGAGCACTTTCATTTTTTGGTCATTTTCCCAGCTCCAGGTCAAGATGTCTGCAAGCACCAAGCTTGTTGACAAGTTAGAAGGTGTGGATAACTTATGTTCCTAGAAGTATAGGATTGAACGCATTCTTGAAGAGAATGATCTTTCAATATTTATCAAGGAAAATGTACCAGAACCTACAGATGCTACAGCTAAAGCAAAGCACCAAAAGGATATGGTTAGGGCCAAAAGAATTATTGCAGACTCTATTAAAGAGCACTTGATCCCTCAACTGGCCTCCAAGAATACTCCATAAGAAATGTTTGATGCCCTAACCAGGATGTATGCAGGAAATAATATCAACTAGAAGATGAATCTAAGAAACCAACTCAAGAATACAAAGATGCAGAAAGGAGAAATCGTACATGACTACTTCTCTAGGGTTTCTCAATTTAAGGAAAAACTAGAAGAAATTGGAGACAACTTGGATGAATATGATATCATCTTAACAGCTCTTAATGGTCTCACAGGACCTTGGGATTCCTTCATCCAAACTATTTTTTCCAGAAAGGAAAAACTACAATTTGACATCTTTGGGAAGAATGTGTCCAAGAAGAAGCAAGAGTAGCTAACCAAGAAGCAGTACTTTCAAGGGATGAAGATCAATCCCTAGATGCTCATGCTAAAGGAGGAAAGAAAGGGTCTTATTTCAAGAAGGATACCCACCTACATGAGGAATCTCACTCCCCAAAGAGATTCAATCATTCTCGTAAAGGATCTCGCCCTATAAGGAGATTTCAAAAGTTTCAGAAAGGTCAAAGAAGAGAAAAGGACTTCTCATCCTACCAATGTTACCATTGTGAAAAGATGGAACATATTGCTAAGAATTGTCCATCTAGAAGAGAAGAATATAAGAAGAGAAACAAAAGGCACCATGCCCATGCAATTGAAAATGAAGAGCCACCCACAAAGATGTTTAAAGAAAAGATTGAAGACTATGTCTTAATCTCTGCCCTCTTAGGATCAATATCACATGGAGAGGATACTTGTCTCATATATAGTGGTGCTTCAAAGCACGTGACAGGTCAAAGAGACATTCTCTCTAGTCTTACCGAAAATAACTTTCCCCAGAAAGTTACACTTGGAGATTATTACCAGTACCCTATCAAAGGAGTGGGAGAGTCCAATTACAAACTTGTGAGGGACCCCAGTGAAGATGAAGGATGTACTATATGTCCCGGGTTTGACAAAGAAATTTCTTTCTATCTCAACTTTAGATAAGAAAGGCTTCATGGTTGCATTCATAGATGGTGAAGTCCTCATGTGGCCTAAAGGAAAAACCATAGAATATGCAATTGTTATTGGAACAGAAGAAGGTGGTTTGTATAAATTAAAAGGTCACTTAAAAGCAACCTTGACACACTCCACCGAGAGTCCATGTGAACTTTGGCATAGAAGACTAGCTTACATCAACTACAAAGAATTGTCATATGTGAATAAGGCAGTTACAAGTCTACCAAAATTTGAGGCTTACCATGAAGGTGTGTGCAATGGATGTGCACAAGAAAAGAACATCAAGAACCCTTTCCCGAAGAACAACAGTAAAGCAGAAGGAGTCTTAGAGCTCATCCACTCAGATGTATGTGACCCAATGCCATCAACCTCCATTAGTGGGTATGTATATTATGTATCATGTATTGATGACTATTCTCGCAAGACTTGGGTTTACTTCTTGAAATCAAAAGATGAAGTGTTTGGAAAATTCAAGGAATTCAAAGCCTTGATAGAGAATATCTCTGAAAGAAAGATTAAGATAACCAGGTCAGATAATGGAAGAGAATACACCTCAAAAGAGTTTGTAAACTTTTGTAAAGATGTTGGGATTAAGAGGGATCTCACCACTCCCTATAATCCTCAACAAAATGGTGTAGCAGAAAGGAAGAACAGAACTATAATTGAAGTTGTGAAGACTATGATCCATGATCAAGATCTTCCAATGCACTTATGGGCAGAAGTAGCAAGGACAACAGTGTATGTACAAAACAGATTATCCCATAATGCACTTGGGTTCAAAATCCCCAAAGAAATGTTCTCTGAAAAGATGCCAAAAGTAATCCATCTCAAGATATTTGGATGTCAGTGTTTGTACACATTCCGAAAGAGAAGAGAACCAAGCTGGACCATTCAGGAAAGAAGGGAATATTTGTTGGATACTGTGAGGTCTCAAAGGCCTTCAGAATTTATATACCAGGTTACCATCACATTGAGATCAGCATAGATGTAACCTTTGATGAATATGAAGCACTCAATAAATCAAGAAGATGCCATCTTCAAGAAGTATATGAAGAAGAGCATGTAGCTCCCAGAGTTACAGAACCAATAAGGGAAGTCACAGTTTCCCCTGATGATGAGATTCATGAAGATCATGATATGTTAGAATCTCAGGAACCTCCCCAGATGACGATCTGTCACAAGACAAATCCAGCTTTGGAGAAGGAACTTATTTAAGATGGAGAGAATTATGGTGCCCCATAAGGTACCATGAGACAAGTCAAGAAACCCAAGCCATTCTCCAATTATATGGCTTTGATACGTGATCTCTTAGAGAAGGAGCCTACTTTCTTTTAAGAATCCATTCAAAAGAAAGAATGGATAGATGCCATGACAGAAGAATACCAATCCATTATAAAGAATGATGTATGGGAAATAATTCTGAGACCGAAGAGCAAAGATGTGGTATCTTCCAAATGGCTATACAAGATAAAACATGTTTTTGATGGAAGTATTGAGAAATATAAAGCAAGGTTTGTAGCTCGTAGTTTTTCTCAAAAGGAAGGCATAGAATGTGAAGAGACGTTTGCTCTTGTAGCCAAATACACTTCTATCAGAACCATCATAGCCCTTGCAGCTAAGATGAAGTGGAAGCTACACCAGATGGATGTGAAAACAACCTTCTTGAATGGTTCCATTGAAGAAGAAGTGTATATAGAACAACCCCAAGGGTTTGAAGTTGAATACAAAAAGACTCATGTCTACAGATTGAAGAAAGATCTATACGGATTGAAACAAGATCCTAGAGCTTGGTATGGAAGAATTGATAGTTTCCTAACAAGCTTGGGCTTTACCAAGAGTAAATTTGATTCTAACCTTTACTTCAAGGTTATGAATGATGAGCATGTTATATTTCTATTGTATGTGGATGACTTATTCTTAATTGGAAAATAAAATATCATCATTGATTGTAAGAAGAAGCTCGATGCAGAACTTGAAATGAAAGACCTAGGCCTAATGCACTATTTCTTAGGTCTTAAGGTTTGGCAGAGCCCGTAGAAGATATTCCTTAACCAAGGGAAGTATGTAGTTGAAATACTGAAGAGGTTCGATCTGTTGTAGTGTAAATCCATGAATACACCCATGGAAACTAAGTTGAAGCTCTCGGTTGATACTTCATCATAATTGGTTGATGCTACGTTGTACAGACATATCATTGGATCATTGATGTATCTTAAAAACACCAAGCCAGATATATGTTTTGTTGTGAACACCCTGAGTCAGTATCTGGTAGAACCCAGACATGTTCACCTAGTTGTTGCAAAACATGTGATGAGATACCTTAAAGGTATGTTGGACTTTGGTCTCTGCTAGAATGGAGATAAAGACTTAAGACTGATTGGTTATACCAATTCAAATTGGGAAAGAAGTGTTTCTGAAAGAAAGAGCACTTCAGGATGTTGTTTCAGTCTAAGCTCAACCATGACTTCATGGAGGAGTAGGAAGAAATCTAGTATTTATCTCAGCACAATAGAAGTGGAATACATTGTTGCATGTTCCGCTAGTTGTGAAGACATATTTCTACGGAAGTTGTTGACATGTCTATTTGATCTGGAGATGGAAGCAACCATGATTCTATGTGATAACCAAAGTTGCATAAAGATGACAGAGAAACCTATGTTCCATGAAAAGTCGAAGCACATAGAAATATGGTATCACTACATTCATGATATGGTGCAGAGGGGATCCATAAAGCTCTAATATGTTGGCACAGATGAGCAGGTTGCAGATGTGTTGACCAAACCTCTATCTCGTGTAAAGTTTGAGCACTTTCGAGACAAGCTTGGTATAGTCCGAAAGGACCTCTCTCAAAAGGGGGAGTGATGTTGATGATACTATGGTACCCTGACCAATAGTGGGTAGCTCAGTTAGGATTTTATATCCTAGGGGACTGATCATCCATGGACAAATCCCGAAGGTCCAATAAGGATGGTTTGTCAAAGTACTTGTGCATGTATATGCTAGATATGGTCAGTGGTGGTAGCTCTATTAAGATTTTTATAATCCTAGGGAATCTTATGATTCATGGGAAGATCACAAAAGTCCGGTAAGGAAGGTCTGTCAGAGTACCACGTGGTAGCTCCGTTAGGATTTTATATCCTAGGGAATCTTATGATTCCTGGGTAGCTCCTTAGGGATTGTCAGCGTACCACAAAATGTTGTTAAACCTCCCTCATTTTGTTGCTCCATGATGATGTTGTTGTTCCAGTCTTCATGTTGTGATGATGTTGTTGCTCCATCCTTCGTGTTGTGATGATGTTGTTGCTCCAAACTTTGTGCTTTGATGAATATGTTGTTGTTTTTTATATTATTGATCATGATGATGTATTAGTGTTATACTAATTCATGTTGATGCAGATGATGATGCTACTCCAGCTCCATACTATGAATGATGATGAGAAAAACTTTCGACGATTTATAGATATGCCAATCATTGTTCCAGATGTTGTTGATGTTGTTTCCCTCTCTCTCTCCTGACGATGTTGTAGAATACCCTTCTTGTTAAGGGGGAGTGTTGAAATATTGTAACTGCAAAGAGTATTCTATTTATTATTGAGTTATTATTCATCATATCAATCCCCTTTTATGGATTGATCATGTCAGGATTTGTACTTGACCAAATCCCCTTTTGTGGATTGGTCAAACCCTAATTATATTATGATAATTAATAACTTGGCCCTTGGGCCTAATTAAAGTGGTTTTAACCACTAAGAAGAGAAGTTGACCCTGCCTAGTGAAGAGACACATTTCCAGTGCCTACCAACTAGAATAAATAAAGGAGGCTAACGCCTCATTTGCTCACTCACTCATTCACTCTTCAAGTGCACAAGTTTGGAGAGCTACAGTTGGGAGAAGAAGGAAGAGAGAGGTGCATTTCTCAGTGTTGGATATTCTCTAGTGTTTTGGTTTATTGTCTTGGCACTGTATTGGCTATCTATATTAAGGAAGTTTTTGTTGGGTTTTCTCCTCCATGAGGGTTTCCCAAGATAAATGTTTTGTATCTTGTGATTGTGTTTCTCTCAATGATCCTATCTATGTTATTGTTATCTAGTAAATTGAAAATAAACTTAATAGTTGCTCTACAATTAACATTTTTGGAGGAGCAAGCGTAGCTTGGGCTTCCATGGGGCTCCAAGCCCATAGTGTTAGCACTCTGTAAATTTGTTCGGCTAATAAACAAACGATAGAGTTAACCTACAAACCAACTTTAGAGTTGGGTACTAGCATGCTCAGCTCAAAGAGAACTCTCTCCTGTCACTTGGTATTTATTTGACAATCAATGGCTAGATTTTGTTTGTTTTTGGGGGGGGGGGTTATAATTTTTTCTGGCAAGAAAGGGGAGGAAACACTCAGGGCTATGGAGTCGAATTTCTGAAAACGAATAGACACATTGAATGGTCGATAGAATTCTCCATAGGATAAAGGCTAAATGAGGCGATGAATCTGAGTTATAAATTGTAATTTGCAGAGTGTAAGAAGAAAGAGGAAAACAAGTAACTACATCAGACCATTAATTAAATGAATTCTAAACTAGTTAGGAAGAAACTTAACACAATTAAATTATTTAAGCCAAGAGCATCATAAGATGAATTTTGGGCCTTTAAACTATCCAATTTAAACAGAAGACAATGTTAATGGAATCAGAAACACGGAAAATACATACAAAGAGAGAAGACAAAACTCATATCACCACCATTAGAATCTTTTCATGGAGGCTTCAAAGACTTATGCATATGTATTATATTGAGCTTCAGAAAAGTACATTCAAGTTCAAACAGCTAAAGCTTTCCCTTTCACTTCTACCAACCCTTAATACATTTGGAACTCCTAATATTTATACAAATTGAGTTCCTTCAGTTTAAAACCGATTACAATGCTTGAAATGAAATGTTTCAGTTTATGAAACTGAAACGTTTCATTTCAAATGACAGTTTCAGTATTGGAACTGGTTACAATGATTAACAAGCAAATGTTCGATGATTTGGTTTCAAACTCCTATGACGCTTCAGCTCCTTTATTTTCCACTTGTTGTGTTCTGGTCTTCTGCCTAATCTACCATCTTCAGTGACACCTAGACATCATTTACTGGCTCCTGGAAAATTGTACTTTGTCTTACCTAGTCGTATTGTCTCCTTCCATTGCAAGTCGGAAGGGATATCATAATCCATTATTTCTTTGATCAAGATATCCAAGTCAATGCAAGAGGCATATGTCATGACTGGTAGTCCAACTTTCACTTCTTTGAACTGATTATGAATCTCAAAATTTGTAATTAGATGTTCAACCAGAGTTTCTCCTTTCAGGTTTTCCTCCAGGTTTTCAAACTTGGAGTGATCCATTATGCATTGAGTGAGGCGAGAATTATATTCTTCCTAATAATATAATTTTCCTTTATCATCCCAAAATGGTGGGAGGTATTTAATAAACAGTTCTTCAAACAAATCTTTGAACTCTTGCACACTTTTCTCCATTTGTGTTGCCTTGGTTTGGACTAATTTCAGTAGGTTATGTTTAGCAAAAACCCTCCTCACCCAAATGATCAATGTAATTCTATCTTTGACTCCAATGGTCTGAAGTTCTGCAGTAGGGATGGAGTTGAGCAGGTTTATGGAATTTTGGTCCCACTCTGATGGTTTCTTTGCTAAAGTATCATTTACAACAGTGCACCTTCTTCTAGTTGTGATGGCCATGTTGTCTTTATCATTGATGAAATTAAAATACACTCTGAACTTGGCAGCTTCAATAGCTATAGAATCCCAGATGATGTGCTTGGCTCCCTGCAACAGTCATTTGCCCCTTAATATTATTTTCAGCTTGTCTATCCTTTCCTGTAAGGCTTAATTCTCCTTTTGAAATTGAGCCATTCTTTCATCCTTTGCTTGCATTTCTTACTTCAACTTCTCTATGTTTCCTTGTATCCCTTTGTCCCTTTGATTTCTCCTTCTTTTAGACTAACTTGTGACATAGCCTAGACAAGCCCTTCAGTGTTTGGCCCAACTTATGTAGTAGAAGGTACAACTACGGCCATGTTCAGCAACTTTGTTTTCTCTTGTGACCATTTCACTTTTTCTTTCTCTAGCTGCAACACTTTAGCTTTGTAGTCTAATGCCTCTTGACGAAATGCTTCCTTCTCTTGTTCCAGAGAAACTAGTTATGTTGTTTGTGGATGCTCTGTGGCATACATTTTTAGTTTCTTCTTCAAACTTTGAATTAATTTGTCCTTTTCATATAATGATGTTTTCACCCCTTAGGTACCTTCATATTCCAACCTTTTGACCTGAGTCTACCAAGATCTACTAGATTCCTTTTCCTGCCTTAATTGTTCTTCCAATTTTATCATATGGGATGACAGTTTTGAGATATTCAAGCTTAAACTTAAGTAATCTTAATATAACATGTCACTGGTATTTCTATGGAATTTGACCTTTTCTAGAGCACCGATGTTGTCGTACCTTATCTTGATCTCGTACACTTTTTCTTCATCTGCAACTACTATATTAAATTCCCTCTTCTCAATATCTAACACTGTGAACAAAGAATTTTTATGCTGGGAAACCTTTTCTACCTCAGGGACTAAATCCCTCATCTCACTCAGAGAAATATTTCCCTTCTTAGCATATTGTTTTGCCAAATATTCTTTAAATTGATACACTTCTTCAGATGGCTTGTCAAAGATGTATTTTCTACTACTAAATGTTCTGGAGTTGCCTTCACTTTGGAGTTTGATTTCCTTTTCAACTTCAACAGTGCTTGTACCACTCTCCACCATATCTAGATTTACTTGTTCTCTGGGCTCTTCATCCTCCAAATTTACAATATGTGGAGACTGTGTAATTTTCATCTTCTTTGGGACAGTTTGTTGATCACACTGGTGCCCATGGCCTCTGAACTACTTCTTTTGTTGTAAACACCCATCTTAGGAACTTTGACTATCAGTCTCTGAGGATCTTGTTGTGTTTGACTATGTTTCAAAGTTGCCTCCACTTGTTGCATTTGAGTTGGTTGCAAGACTGCTTCCATATCAGCACAGACTTAGGTTTGCTAGTTTATCAAAACCCTCAACATGCTCATGCTCATAAGGGGCATGTGTGTTCATCAATATTCTCTTGGATATGATTTGGTGTGGATCATAACTTCTCCCTTGTAGCTGCGCAAAACCAAACTCTTTGAGCTTTTCTTGAATCTGGGATAAACATGATATGGCTTTGACAATGAAAGGGCCAATGATAAAAGGGAATTTGAGGTTAGAGGCTTTGTGCAATTTCAGGAAATGCTATGTCTCAAATATAATTATTTGCCTGATGAATTCAAGGGATAAGACTCTGGGGGTCAGAAAAATAGGCAATAGATAGGGGGATTCATGGAAACCATAAACCCAGATCATTGTCGAATGCATGAATAGTACCCAATCCCCCACTTTGTTTTTTGGATTTGGCTATAGATAGCTCTTCATGTCATCCAAAACTCTAGGTAAGTTGGTGTTGAATATTAAACTGTAAACCATGGACATGACTTTGTTGATGAAAATGAGCAATGCAATCCTTTTACATTTAGTTGATATGAATGTTGCTTTAGGAAATTCTCTCTTATTGGTCTCTATGAAAATATTCAATAGATAGGTGTAGTATCTGAAATGCCTTAGAGAAATGAAATTTACAAGCTGCTTATGGATATTATCAACTATGAATTGATCAAAATTGATACGGACTAACAAACCAAACTCTGACATAAAAAAGGTCAACAGGAAACCGAGCATGACTTTGACTACATATTTGTCATTATCCAGACCTAAAACCTGACTCAAAAGGGAACAGACCCATTGGACTTCAATAACCATTATACTCACATTCATTAGCAAAGACAAACTCTCTGAAAGATGTTATGGTTTGACAATTATTTGCAAGAACAGATCTCTGACTTCTCATGGAAACTCTTTGTATAACCTAATTAGCTTTTCTTCACTGAAAGGTTTAGACACTATAGAGAAAGACTATGGTATACTGAGGGCATCTCGAATTGACATACTCTCTACCCTACACATGACTTCGGACCCATGTTTATTTACGACAACGTTTTCTTCCTGTGAATATTGCTCTGAGCACCAACCTATGAATTTGGGAAAAGGGAAAGCGACTTCGACAGCATAAGGGACTATGGTGGCCTGGACTACTTCAAGGAATAGTATATGCTTTCCTACAATATTGGACAGATTGCATCTGGACACAAATATGGGTGAAATGGTAATTTCGGTATCGAAAACATCTGAATCTCGGTCAATTAGGGCTTCTTAATTCGACACAAGGTCTTGATCTGTTACTAAAGTTATGATAGGGTCCATGGCGGCGATGAAAAATACCTGGAAATGAGTGGGAATGGCGTGAACTTGGCGTATTGTTGAGCTGCAGTCGAACGAGGTTGGTCGCGCCAACTTTCAAACGTTCCAGTATTTTGAAAAATAATAAAATAAATAAAAAATGCCCTTTAGATACTTTTCCAATTTCGAGGGCACAAGGAAGTGGTTTGGGAGAACCCGCTTCTCGCCCTAAAATGCAGTCAGTGGTGCCCACGTGGTCCTGACCGAAAACTACGGTTTAGATTTCGGCCCTCTTTCGGGAATTATCCTTCGTGCAACTCCTCCCCCCGAAATGATCCTCGACCATCAATATGGAGAGCTCATGGTATACGACGTATCAGGTCCCATCACCCTAGAGCCCTGCCATATTTAGCCTTTTGCTACTATATTTAGCCCCTCCCAGATGGGTGAAATGGTAATTTCGGTGTCGAAAATGTTTGAATATCGGTCAATTAGGGCTTCTTCATTCAACATAGGGTTTTGATCTATTACTGAAGTTATGATAGGGTCCATGGCGGTCATGAAAAATACCTGGAAATGAGCGGAAATGGTGTGAACTTGATGTACTGTTGAGCTACAGTCGAACGAGGTTGGTCGCGCCAACTTTAAAATGTTCCAGTATTTTGAAAAATAATAAAATAAATAAAAAAATGCCCTTTATATACTTTTCCAATTTTGGGGGTGCGAGGAAGTGCTTTGGGGCAACCCACTTCTCACCCCAAAATGCACCTGGTGGTGCCACGTGGTCCTGACCGAAAACCACAGTTTAGGTTTCGGCCTACTTTCGGGAATTATCCTTCATGCAACTCCTCCCCTCGAAATGACCCTCGACCGTCGATCTGGAGAGATCGCGATCTACGACGTATTAGGTCCCATCACCCTAGATCCCCACCATATTTAGCCCCTCACTTGATTTATCATACTTCCAAACCAATTTAGCGCCTTGCTAAGTCCTAAAATCTTGATTTCAACCAAAAAAAAATTAATGGTGATAACACACAGGTTGGATGCCAAGGGCCCGCATGTCGGATGACAGATACGTACCTTTGGAGGACTATAAGACATCATGGATGACATGACCTATCCCTCACATGTCAAACATTTTTCCTAGGAGAGGAAAAATGTCATCTTTTGGATGTTTGATGTCACCTAGAGGGATAGGGTTTGGTGGTGATGGTGTTGCTTGATGACATGTGGCACATTTTGAAGGAAGGAAGCTTGAAAACCATCAAGAGAGGAATTGGATGAGTGACAAGTGGCCTTTGGAAGCATAGCCATGCATCTACCTACACAATGACTTCTTCAAAGTGAAAAAATGTCCCCTAAAGGGGTGACGTCACCTTGTTCTAGGGTTTCTTTTGTGTAAAAGTAAACTTTAAAGTGAATTGTTTATTGTTATTTTGTTGTAAGGGGTAAGATAAGGGTTGTGGACCCCTTATCTTATGTTTTACTCTTGCTAATGTGGACAAACTATGTGAAAGACAAATTGTATAAATAGGGATCATGAAATCTCATTTTGAATCATAACTCTCCCATTGTGAAGAGCTAAGGACTGAAATTTTCGCTACCCTTGAGGATTTTTTCTATCTTATGCTATGGTATGGTGTTTCTTTGGTTATGGACTTGATTATGATGATGCGCTAGCTCTTGGAGGTCATTTTCTAGCTATTGTGGTGGTTTATCTTGGCATGCTATGGTTTATCTTGTTGTTATTGGATTGGTAAGACACTTTACTTGTTGATATGATTTGTAATTCAAGCTCAAGGTTGATTTTGATAAGGGTAAGTAGGAAGTATAAGTGCATACACCCCTACTTTAGTTCCACCATAATTTTCAAGCATAGAATTATTGTTTTGCAAGGGTTTGCTAAGGAAGTATAAGTACATACACCCCTTAGTTTTAAACCCTAGCTAGGTTACCTTCCTTGAGGAATAAGATCATTTATACCCCCAAGGAGGTAGTAGCTATGGCTCTTTTCTTTTGACCCCATTAACCCATAATTAAAGGCACTAGTCGTTCCATTGGAGAAATAAAAATTTGCAATGGTGAACGTGAAAAGTTGATGTTTTAAAATTATTTCACTTGGACATTGTTCCTTGAGCCCTAGGATATCTTGCCTCATTGAAGCGTCCTCTTTCACCCACTATAACTTGTTTTTGTTACAAAACTAACCTACAACCATTAGGGCTGCAGAAATATAACCCTAGCTAACTCCTAAACTAACCCTAGAAATTGGCTATAACTTTTCCCTAACAAACTACTAACCCTAGCACACTTTTTGAGGTAGTTTAAAGTAATTTTCATTGGATGATTTCTTTGTTACACATATTTATTTTCTACAGCCATAAGGCTGATAAATATCACTACAGTTAGTTTTTTGTTACAACCTTGCTTTTATGCTAAAGTCTTGCTTTATCATCATTGAGTTAAACTAGTCTTTACTAGCTTGTCTCGTTCTTATTCAATTGAAATTTTAGCACTTATTTTGCAGCCCTTATTATCTTTTATATGTGCATATATATCATTGATTATTGCTGCAATTAGGGACAACAAGCTTAACTTGTTTGTCCGCCTAACATATTACAAGCATACTTGGTTTTCATTGTGTCTCGGGCAAGTATTCTTCTCTCAGCAGGTCACTCAAGGCATTGGCAACCCTAAACCTTTCCCAAGACTCTTTTCCAAGTTCCTTCTACAAGTAGAATTGACCTTTAGGGGCATCCATCCATACATCTCATTTTCCACCTCATTTCCCCCTAGGGTCACTAGGATTCCCCCCTTGAGGTGACTACCTCACCTCTAAAGTGATGGGAACACTTGTCTAAGGTGATAGTGCATAGGTGATCTCTTATTTGTCCCCATTTTGGTTCTTGGTTCGGGATTTTCCCAACCTACAACTTGTGCGATAACAAGTCCCTAAGGAAAAAAAGACTAAATTAGAAAAATAAAGTATGAAGTGTATCTTCATTGGATACTGTGATGAAAAGAAAGGGTATAGATTGATTTCATATGGTAAATTCATTGTCAATAGAGATTTTTTATGAAACTGAAAGTATAAATTATGATGAGATTAATCATCTCCTTAATTTTTTAGAGAAGAAAAACACTAAGTGTAAAGGTAAGTTGAACAAGTCAAGGCAAACATTTTGGTTTGAAAAAGACTTTGTTTCTTCAAAAGACATTTCTTCATCAAAAAGTTCTTCTGATACTTATGATAATGAAACCACAAAGGACTCTTCTTATACTAAAACTTCAAAAGAATCTTCTCCAACTTCAAATACTTCAAAGGAAAGGAGAGTCTTGGTTTTTGAAAATCCTATTGTGTCAGGCACCAACACTTTCCCCTTTTCTTGCCTCCTTTCTCATAGAATCAATTCCAAACAATAAATAGGGACCCACCTTTTTTGTCTTAAGTCTCTCTTAGATAACTTAACCTCATGATCTTCATTAAGTTCTACAAGCTCTTCTTTGAGAAGTCATTCTAACTTTCATTTTTTTGGGTTTCTAGCATATCAGCGAGCTCATGATCAACTTGTCGATACAATCAATACCACCAAGTTCATGATGAACTTGTCGATACATTGAGAGGGAAAACACTTAACGATTCTTGGGAAACGAGCTTTAGTGTATCGACAAGTTTCTGACAAACTTCGTCAATACAACGACAGACTTTTACTCAACCTCGTCGACACACATGCCTTATCATCGACAAATTTCGTGTAACTAACGCAGGTACACTAGAAGGATTCCCACCATTGCTCCCGATCACATTTCACTCAATGTTGTCGATATACCAGTGGAATTGGAATAAACATCATCGGTACACTACAACTTAGTATTGTTAGAGTTGGCATAAACATTGTCGGTACACCAACGTAGTTCACATGAACATCTCCGGTACCTCATTTTACATGCCAAGGATGTAAATGTCTACAAAAGGAACACCCTACACCTCACATTCTCACAGTTTATCACTAACGAATAGAAAGAGACCATTTATTGTGTGTTGAGGGGATTCCCCGCGGGATAGAAAACTCACTCGCCATCAACCCCCCTTGCTTGTCCGCACGTCCATAGAGTTCTTGGTAGGATCTCCCTCGATTTTGCCTTGTTTCTTCTTTCATATGTTAGTTTTTATTAGGATTTTTTGTTATAAATATGGCACTAGGAGAAGTGAACCTGCCATGCTACCTACCTGCCAACACCTCTCGTCCGAGCGCCCAACTTACCTTTCCTTTTCACTCCCTCATGCCATGCCTCACCCTAGTTTTAATGGCCCTACTCTGTCTGAGTACCTGAGCCATCAATAAAGTTTTCCCCGGTGATGCCTTAACCCAAGCCTTAGAAACCTGTTATGTTTCCTTAGAGCCACACCCTAACCCGTTGAAACTCAACTAGTCCTCGGGATTGGAAGGGATCTCTCTTAGGTGCAAGACTGGCTAATACCAAAGCAAAGGATTGAACTCAAACTAAGAAACAACTCTATCAGCTCCCTCCCATGAGTCATAGTCACCAGCATAAATTCTCATTGAACACTTAGTCACATCTGGAGTTTGAAACCATATTGGCGAAGTTGTTGCAAACCTCGCCAACCCTTACCTTTTCATACCGGTGCAATTGTTGTTACCAGCATCAGTACTATTTTTAGTGTCGTTGGAGTTTACATGATCAACATCGGTACAATTTTGTCCATACCGGCAAGGTTGGTATTATTGACGTTGGTACTGGTTTTCCTTATCAGCATTATTCCTTTGATTGTCGTCGATATTGTTTATCCCATACCAGTGAAGTCAGTTTGATTATCATTGATATTGTTTATATCATACCCATGCAGTTTCGATCAACGCCAATACTATTTTCACCATATCAATGTGGTTTTTGTTATCGACGTTGGTACTATCTTTCTTTGTCAACATAATTGACAAAAACAACGTCAATGAAGCCCCCTTTGTGTCAGTAGTGTTGGTGTCATAGACACTGATACACCCAGTATTTCCTTCCCTTTGACACGGAACCAGATTTCACTAAGCCTTCACTATGTCACCCATTATTCTATCCTCAGACAAATACAAGTTGGTGTTAACGAGTTCATCATTAGCCTCCTAATTCTACCCAAAATCCTAAGAAATCACATGATTGCATAAACTAGTCCCTGATGCTTTATTTCATGACTTATTTACCCGTTGAAGTAGTTATATTGTCACATTTTTAATTAATTGTTTGATGTATTAATGGTGAATATGTTCATCGTAGATTCGATCATGTCACCACGAAAGAAGACTACAAGAAAATCTCCCATAGCAAAGGCCTCTACAAGCAGAATCCATCAAGAAGAGGAGGTAGACACCCTAGGATCAATATATGATGACACCATGGGATTTATAGAGACAGGGACTTCACTTAAATGGGGTAAATTCTTCCAAATGTTTAAGAACCAAAGTTTCCCTCAAGAATCAGAAGACGAACTCAAAATCTTCAAGAATATCTAGAAATCAAAGTTACATAGGGTGGCAGCTCACACAGTAGTTCATATTAGACATAACCTCATGGATAGTATGGCATGTAGACATGAACAACAGACAAATCCTCAATGTCAGTGAATTATATGTGATAATTTTTGTTACATTTTAATGTCAACCCAAGGGTTCATAGACTTCGAGGTGAAAGCATATAGGAAATGTAGGATCAAAGGATAACTATCCTAATGTCAGCAACTACAAGCAAAATCATGCAAAGAAAGGAAAAGCAATATAAAGAAATACTAAGGAATGTATCACTAGGAAGGGGGACAATGAGTATTAAAAAGTATCTGAGTTACAATCTTTCGTACGAAGACATTCATGCAACTTTAATAGAGTATCTAACTAATGTCCTAATCCTTCACTGATTGTTTCCTGTAGTGACTGGAAAATTAAATCAAATCAATGTGAATTCAAATTCAAGTGCCAGAGACTAATTCTCTGCCCAAATCCCCTTACAAGGGTCATGATGCAATCTTTCACTTAATAATTTAAGTGTTCATGCTATCGATGAAAAGCGTAGATTCGAGTGCATGAAGATTTATCTAGTGTTCACAATTTAAATGAAATATATTCCTGAAATGTATAAACCACGGCATTACTCAAAGTGGTAGTATAATCAGTCAACAAAGTGATTACTCAAGACGTTTTATGTAGGCTACTATTCAAATGTTGAATTGACCAATTCAAAGAATAAAACTCATAAATCACACACTAAAGATCCTTACACTTGCATCCAAAAAATGTGCTTAGTATAGTAGTCCTATGTGGTGGTACAACACTTGGCATCCAGATGTTTACCTATGTGCAGACAAGACTCTGGAAAGATTTTTTTATGTGACTTAACACATTCGTTCACCTATAGTGAAGATAACTAAAACGGTTATCAACCCTCTAGGATTTGATCTCACAACAGATCTCGGAATACACTCTTTCACCTTTCTCTTCAAGCGGTAATGTATTCATGACGATAATTGATTCAGTTCTTGAAGAATTATGACAACTAGGACAAACTAAAACTCATTAAATTGCATTAATCAAAAAAGAAACACTTGACCAATCGAACATGTAAAAAACAATGGTGGGAAAGAGATTAATCTACTTAACACACTACTTATGTAATCAATTAAAAGGTTGGGAAAGGAATGATAAAACTCAGATCAATCCATTCACTACGCACACCAAACTTTAAAGGCATCCAAATCCAAACAATGTAAGTGATGTGCATCACATCATTGTCTCAATTTATACTGCAAGACCATAAACTATGTGAAAAAAAACAAATTGTTGTCTTAATTTTATAACTATGAGAAAATATATACCTGTCACATGTGAGATGGAAACAGAAGTGTATGGACTACAAAATCATAAACCAAGTGAATTCAAAATAGAGGCACATTATGCTTGTGATCCAAAACATAAACCAGGGTTCTCTTGCATGTGTATCAATTAAGCCATTAATAGAACCAGTAAAGAGTATATGTCTACCACAATTCGTTTTTACACCAAAACAAGATTCATGTTGAGATACAAATTTGTTTCAAATCAACTTGTAGACAAGGGTTAGATGAGATACAGAGGTACATTAAGAATCAAATTAATGTTGAGTTTAAAATCAGAGTACGCAATTAAAAACAGAGGAATATTTACCTATTGAATCAAGAGTGAATTTTACAAACCTACACTATGAAAACATAGCAGCGGAGGTCGAACTGGTGGGCCCAACCCTTCGAACTAGTGAGCCCAACCCTAAACCAAGCATTCAAACTTGGAAGGGTTTGTTGGCTGCCAAGCCCAACCCATATTTTGAAAACGTAACAGCTATGCTTTCAAAGGGTTGGGCCCACCAGTTCGAACTGGTGGGCCTATCAGTCATGCAAGGTGTAGGTGAATCAAAGATGAACTAGAACAAGGGCGCTAGGAAGTAATCACAAATTTTGTGATACTCGGTCTTGTACTTGTGCTCCCATAAGGGTTGGTTGGCTACCAAGGAGCACAAGTACAAGACTGAGTATCACAAAATTTGTGATTACTTCCTAGCACCCTTGTTCCAATTCATCTTTGATTCACCTACACCTTGCATGACTTACAAGGCTCAAGAAATAGTATGAAAAGTAGGAGATTGGTATCTCCGAGAGTACGGGATGTATATAAGGGTATATGGAGCCACTAATGCTTCTCATATGCTCCCCAGGTTTTTCCCTGACAGGTTATTATTGCAAGAGATCATGTATCATATCGTAATCCATGGAGTCAGAGCAGCACTCTATAGGGATAACACGGCCATTTGGCCTCCTTTACCATTATGGGTTGGATCGTACTACTTTGGAGATCTTAAACAAGCTCAAGCTAAGGTGGACACACTATTATCATTCTACTTCGAAGACGAGAGGTTCCAAAGGCATGATATGAAGAATGTAGTTAAGGAGTATTACATCAAGCACAGACACAGATGGGAGTACACATCATCCAAGTGGGAAGAAGAAGATATCCATTGCGGCACCTGAACATATCATCCGTTTATTTTCAGGCAGAAAGGAAAACCTATGGGCATGATCTCAGATGAGGAGAAGGACTGGTAAAAAACACATAAGAGACATGAAGAAGAGGCAGGGGAAGCAGCATCCATGACTACAGCTTTGACTCCCAAATTAGAGTCATCCATGGAAAAACAAGACACAAAAAAAAGCAATTACGGAGGTCGAGGCTGAGGCAAACAAAAATTAGAAGAAATTCAAGGAAGCGAAACAGAGTAAACAAGGAGAAGCTAAGGAGGCAGTCGTAGATAAGAAGAGAAGGAAGAAATATAAAGTACAAAAGAAAAAAGAGGATGTTGTTGAAAATAAACGATAATAAGAAGAAGCTAAATCTAAAGCAACAACAAAAGCAGCAGCGGAAAAGAAATAACAAATAGAGTTGCATAGAAAAACGCTCTGAACGCGCGCGGAGGTAAAAAGCTGAGCTAGGGTTCGTGCCGCCTACCATGCCGAGCCAGGACGGAGGGGAGCCGCCGCCCCCTCCCTCCCCCTCTGCGTCCTTCAGCAAACTAGTCACTACTTCCAGGAAGAAAGCGATCCAAGGTGAGCCATCAAACTTTGTCAGAAGATTGGAGGATGTACCAGAAATCAATCTTCCCTCGGAACAGCCAATGAAAGTAGCAATCTCCTTATCAGAGCGAGGTCTGGTAGGTCAGTTCATGGGGCTCTGGCCCTCAACCAGGACAACAGATAACTGGATCCAAAGAAACTGGAGGCCATTAATAAAAAACAGTGTAACCTGCTACGTCGTTGGAAGGGGCTATTTCATCTTCGAGTTCATCTCCCAGGAGGATCGGGACTTAATCTTTAGGAACGGGCCATATTTCATGGGCACACAGGGCCTTTATCTGAATCGTTGGACTCCAAACTTCGATCCAGCCTCGAAAGTGCCAAAAGACGTCCCGGTCTGGGTCAGACTCCCAAACCTACCAATCCACTGCTGGAATTCCTCGTCGCTGCAAGCTATCGGGAATGGACTAGGCCATTACATCGACAAAGCCGACCCAAAAGACCAATATTCTTGTGCTAGAATCTGCGTGGAAGTTGACTTGGAAGTAGGCTTGCCGGAAGTGGTAAAACTGAAGTTGGGGGAGTGGCACCACCTGCAGAAACTGGACTATGAACAGCTACCGTTTAAATGCAGAGGATGTCATGAATACGGACATTTCCAGAGGAACTACCCAAAAACCCCACAAGGGAAAGAAGGGGAGGAGGGATGGCAGCAACCCCGGAAAGGAAGATCCAAGTCCAATGGCCCACGAAGAGACAACCCAACACCGACTCAAGGCAATCCAGGGAATCAAGAGACGACAAACAGTTTCAAAGAGCTGGAAAACGAAGGTGAAACGGCGGTTCCAAGCAACAGCGGCCAAGGCGAAGAAGGAAGAGGCGTCCAAATCCAGGAAACCGGAGGAGCCTCAAAAGCAGCAGAAGGAACGGAGAATGGGGCGGTTCAAGGCACCGAGGAGGGAGAGACCTCCCCACCAAGGAATGGGGCGGATCAAGGCATCGAGGAGGGAGAGATCTCGTCAAGGAATGAAACAGATGGAACGAGTGAAGCCTGGGACACTCCAAAGCGACCAGGCAAAGGTAGGAAGTCCAAAAAGGTGGAAAGGGATCGGGAAACGTACAAGGACGTTCTCAAAGGAGCTCAACCAACCATCAAGCAACTAATCGGAGTAAGTCAAACCAGGAAGCTGACTAAGGCCTCCCAAGGAGGTCACTCTCCCCCTCAAAATAACCAATGAAGTTAACATCCTGGAACTGTAGGGGTCTCGGCAGCAAAAAGAAGGAAGAAGCTCTCAGTGATATAATCACAGCAACGAGAACGGACATCCTACTTATCCAGGAAACCAAGATGAGTCAGCAGGACTCAATAAAAGTTTTAAAAAACGTATGGAGAAGCAGCCAGGGTTTAGCCGACAACGCTAGAGGCGCATCAGGAGGACTCTGCACTTTGTGGAACGATTCCAAAATAGAACTAACCCGCTCCGACCTCTGCATGCATTGGATATTCACCCAACTGCTCCACAAGGAATCAGGACAAACGGTAAGTCTCTTTAATATTTATGTCCCATAGCACATTGAAGAGAAAAAAAATTGCTAGCAATCTCTTCAAGACTACCTAACAGATAATGAGCTGGAAAATATTATTCTAGGGGGGGATTTAAACGTAACTCTAGCTCAAGAAGAGAAATGGGGGGGGTCCATTGTAAGTGACCCAGCCAGAGAGTGGGTGGAGGACCTGATCTCAGCATGGGACTTAATGGACATCAAACCTTCAAGAGGGCGCTATACCTGGACCAACAAAAGGGTAGGCCCGGGGCACATAGCAGCCCGTTTGGACCGATTCCTTGTTCAGAGCTCATTCTTGATGCTAGGACTCACAGCCTCCTCAGAAATTCTCCCCCATAGCACCTCTGATCACAAGCCAATCAGCCTAGAGATTAGGAAAGAGCAAGGTTAGGGGCCCATCCCCTTCAGATTCAACCCTGCATGGATACAGGATAAAGATTTTCTGAGCAGAGTCTCCAAGGTTTGGACTAGCAAAGTTAAGGGATCTACGTTTTATGTCTAGGAAGAAAAGATGCGAAGACTCAAGGCCGAGCTAAAAGGTTGGGCAAAAAATCAAGCCGACCCAATCGCCTTACGCCTGGAATCTCAAAGGCAGCTAGAAAACCACCAACTCGCCTTGGAAAACAAGGAGATTACACAGCAGGACATACTCAAGGAGGAGCAACTCCAAAGGCAATGGTACAAATCTTGCAGAGATGAGGAAAGTTACTGGAGACAGAAGTCTCGAAGCCTCTGGCTGAAGGAAGGAGACAGAAACACGAGTTACTTCCATAAGCAAGCAGAAGCAAGGAAGCTTTTCAAGGTTGTGACAGAAATCCAAGTCCAAAACTCTACAATCTCTGAACCGGAGGACATCAAAAAGGCAGCCTTCGAGACCTTCAAAACTCTCTACACAGAAAATGGAAGGGAAAGCATAACTCCCCAATCGTACCCTTTATCAGTTGTTCCAAAGCTAATAAAAGATGACATCAACCGCAAACTTCTGGAGGAAGTCTCGCAGCAAGAAATAAAAGAGGCACTCGACCAAATGCACCTGGAAAAAGCTCCGGGCCCGGATGGTTTTACAGCAAGATTCTTCCAGCAATGTTGGGAAACAATCAAGTCAGACCTAACCAAAATGATAAGGAAATCACAGGCGAGCAGCAAGCTGGGAGGAAGCACAAACTCAGCCTTCCTGGCACTCATTCCCAAAGAGAAAGGAGCGCTCTCCTTTAGCCGCTTCAGACCGATCTCCCTCTGTAACACGAGCTATAAAATTCTCACTAAGGTAATTGCAAACAAATTGAAGAACGTTCTCCCACTCATAGTGCTGGAGAACCAAGGAGGATTCATAAAAGGCAGGCAAATAGCAGACAATATAATCCTAGTACAAGAATCTCTTCATTCAAGCCTACGCAGGAAGGATAAAGGTATGATTATTAAACTGGACCTTGCAAATGCTTTTGACAGAGTTAATCATAATTTTCTTTTTGAGGTAATGAAGAATTTCGGATTTGATGAATCCTTTGTGAATTGGATAAGAGCCTGCATAGGATCGCCATGGATAGCCCCCATGGTAAATGGAAGAGTGACAAGCTTCTTCAAAGCGTCCAGAGGCTTAAGACAGGGCTGTCCTTTGTCGCCCCTGCTATATGCAATTCAAGCCTCAGTCCTAAGCTACCAACTGGAAAATGCCAGAATCTGCAGCAACCTCAAAGGCTTAAGGATAGCCCAAGGCGTGAAGGAAATCAACCATGCGCAATTTGCGGATGATACCTTGCTCCTAGGAGGGGCAAGTCGATTAGTAGCAAAAAGATACAAAGAGGAGTTGGATGCCTATGTTGCAGTGTCAGGAAGCGAGATAAGTCAGAAAAAAAGTAAAATTTACAGCTGGAACATTACACCCAATGAGATGCTGGAAATTTCCAAAATTTTGGGGATGGAAGGGCATACAAATTGGGAAACTTTCACCTACCTGGGAATCCCTATCTCCAAGACGAACCCAAGGACCTCCAATTGGAACCACCTAATAGACAAACTTAAGAAGAGAACTTCCTCTTGGGGTGCAAATTGGCTAAGTCTAGCAAGGATGACAGTACTCATCAAATCCGTCCTGGCAAGTGTACCCATTTATCAAAATTCTTTGCTGCTAGCCCCCAGCACCACAATTAAACAAATGGAAGCTTTGCAGAGAATCTTTTTGTGGGAAGGGGGCAAGCAGACAGGTAGAAGACCCCACCTAATAAACTGGGATAAAGTCTCGAAACCCCTTCTTGAAGGAGGACTCAGCCTCAAAAACACTAAGGTACAGAATCTGGCCCTTGGGGCAAAGCTGCTATGGTACATAGTCAGCGGTGACACAGCGTGGTGCAAGGAATCCCTGTGGAAGAAATATTTCAGAGGCACAAGGAAGAGATGCGTGGAAAACCCCCCCATAGAACCCAAGGGGTCCCCAATCTTCAATCTCTGCAGGAAAGCCATCGATCATTTCATCCCCCATCCGACCTGGGTGCTGGGAAATGGGAAACAAATCAAAATCTGGGAAGACTCCATTCTCGGTGACCCACCTATGGATATGAGCCAGAATCTTCAACGCCTAAAAATTTGGATGGATGGGCAAAATCTGAGGACGCTTTTCGACATTTCTACCTGGGGGACAGGAAGACACAAACCGTGGCAAGGATGGGCAGTGAGCAACCTGTCCTTAGACTTAGAATTTGAATGGTGTTCTCTAAAATTCAGCCTGCAGGGGAAAGTCCCCCTAAGGAAAAGAGGGAAAGACAAGAGAGGATGGGGAAGAAATGCTAAACCTTATTCCACCTCATTGGGATACTCTACCTTCCAAAACTTCCCTCGTGTCCCACCTAAACCCTCTTTATGGAAATCCATTTGGAACACCAAAACCATCCCCAAAATAGACTTGTTCCTCTGGACTCTCAGCCATAATAGTATACAAACAGGGGAAAACCTCCAAAAGAAAGGTTGGGAAGGTCCCTTCAGGTGCCCCTTGTGTCAGCAAGCTGAGGAAACCTCTGACCACCTCCTCCTTAACTGTAACTACTCAAGAGAAGTTTGGAAGCTGGTTGTTGGACTGCAAAAGGAACTCCCCCTCCCCCAAGACATCCACTCCCTCCTCCTTTGTTGGACCAATCTTTACATGTTCCAGCCAAAGAAGCAAAGTGTTGCCTCAAGGCTTTGGCAAGCTTTCCCAAGATTCATCCTTTGGGGGCTTTGGTTGGAGAGAAACAGCAGAATTTTTCGAGAAAAGGAAAGGAGGGCCCCCATAGTAAGCGCAAGGATCAGATCTCTCCTTGGTGAATGGGCTAGCACCCACCGACAACCTAGCTACAGTAGGGATATGGAATCGCAAGAGGAGCTCTAGAGAGACCAATTCCAAATTCAAGAGAAAATTGGGAGCAAAGCCAATGCCACAACCCAAGAACATTGGGAAATCAGGAAGGAAAAGAGTGATTTCGACAACTGGAAAAGAGAAAAGGAACTCCACATTATGTCCTTTGATGGAGCCTCAAAGGGAAACCCAGGTCAAGCAGGAGGGGGAGGTTTAATAGTGAAGCCAAATGCAGAAGTCATGGTGCGTTATGCGTTTGGTCTGGGCATCGCCACCAACAACCATGCAAAAGCAATGGCACTCTGGCAAGGCCTGTGCCATTCCAAAAGTAATGGAATCCGAAACTTGGTTATCATAGGTGACTCCCGCCTACTAATCTGAGCTATAGCCCTCTCCAAAGAAACCCAAAGTGCAAAACTCAATAACTTGCTAGCCAGAATGTGTTTGCTCCTTAAAGGATTCGACTCATTCCAAGTGTTTCATGTTCTAAGGGTGTTGAACCAAGATGCGGACGAAGAGGCAAACAGGGAAGCTACGCTGGCACAAGGACAAATGGTGATAAATGACCAACACTCCACGGTGGATCTCCCATGATCTGACCTCACTCTCAGCAGGACACCCATGCAAGTGGCAAGGAGGGGACAGAAAAAGTCAGTGCCGGAACCCAATGATGGTACGCGCGTCTGAGCAACTTGGGCAGAGGGAGACCAGGAAATCGACTCACATGCAAACAGCAGGCAGCAAGATCGCCCCCATACCTCTCGGGGATTGCATCGACGGAAAAATGATGACAGGAAGGAGAATAAGCATAAATCTGCTCACGCCCTCAGTCCAGGAGCAAACCCATACTCATGCACGAAGAGAGCAGAAGAAGAATTTTCATAGAAAAGGAGCAAGAGGAGAAGAGATGGCCGTGAGTTCTAGTCGAAATCTAACAGTAGAGGAGCGCCTGAAGCAGCTTGATGATACGCTGGAGAAACTGAAGCAAACACTCCAGTTCCAACTTGATTTTCTGGAGAACCTCGACACAGAAGTAGGCAGGCGACTTGAACAACTGGAGCAGGACCTTACCACAGTCAAAATCGGATTCTCTGAGGAGCTAGACAAGCTTCACCAGGAGCTGAAAAGCCCCCAGGATGAATTTGAGGACAGAATCAGCGAGCTTGAAGGCAAATTATCCAAATTAAACATCGAATGGGGGGAAGGCCCCAAAAAGTAGTTAGCTTCTTGATCTGTAGCAACTTGAACTGTAGGATTTTCTGCCATTTCAAGCATCTTGGCATTTTGTATAGAAGCCAAGGCTTTAAATAAGTTTGGTTTCAGGTTTCTGAATGGTTTGGGGGGTGTTATGTCATTCTGGAATTTTCAACAAAGCATCTCAGCTTAATGTAGGCAGCAGCTCAGTGAAGCCCTGCCAGTTTGTAACTGATGAGTGGCTAGGCCACATTTAATATAAATCCGCTAAACGTTATCATCAAAAAAAAAACAATAGAAGCAGTTGTGGAGGCGACGATGACAGCAAAAGAAAAAGTAGCAGTGGAGACAACAACTAAGAAAAAAACAGTGGAAGCAACAGTAGAAAAAGAAGTTGAAGAAGAGAAAAGAGAGAGGGATGAAGATGTCTTGAACAATAATGCTTCTGCCATGGACATTGATATCCGGAGACGTCAGTCGTGTATAATTGTGGTGAAACCTACACAGAGAATCTATCTAACAACAATTTGTACAAAGCTTGCAAATTGAGAGAAGATATTAGAGAAAAGAATCAATGGAATTGTATTCACCAATGAGAGAATGATTAATTACACATGATATACTCTACATGGCTAAGTAAAGTTGCCATAGTAATGATCTAGAGAGATCTAGACACTCACTGACCTAAACCGAAGTAATATGCCACATAGTCCTAGTTAATTGATCCATGCAATCATAAGTTAACTAAGTCACACGTGTGGAAGTAAGATAAACACATGCAATTGTTGGTGATAAAACCGAGGTTGTTATGCATGAGTGACTTCCTCTAGTCTAACTAAGTGTAACTGGGTGTAATTGACTCTAAACTGAAGATGAGCACCCTATTTTATAGGGAAATATTCTCTAGAGAGAATACTCTCATCTAAAGAATCATTCTCAACATTGGACTATCAACCTTAGGAAAACAATTACCTAGGTGAGTGTGTAATATATCCAACAACAAGAAGTTCCTCTCACCAGTGGTCACCTCTCAGTGGGCGCACTGGGGCTTGGACTTCACACACCCTATAAGCCCAGCAAGGTAGAAAATTTAAAGAAATTTCAATTCGACAAGGCCACCAGTAGGATTGTGCAATGGCAAACCAAAAAGATACTAATTACTAGGGGTAACCCCTTATTAGTTATCATGGAGACTCTGATGACAGAAGACGTTAGAAAGGATTTGTTGTCTATCACATCCCTCGGCACTACTTTCACATTGGCAACAGAATAAAACCTCAAGGATCTGGTCCACCAAAACAAAGAGAAGGATGATCGGATTAGAGAATTGGAGGAACAAGTTAGGTGAGGGAAGAATAAAGGAAGCCTCATAGAATTCAAGGCGTGTGCAAATAAAGTCAGGACAGAGCTCAACGAAACAGCTACAGACATGTACGACCATCTTCAAGTTTTTCAACAGTTGGTAGCACAAATAATATCCCAACATAGATATGTACAATCCAAGAATGTCCAATTTGTCTCCATCTAGAAAGGATTGAATGATATGCAGTGATGGATCGTTAAGAACCTGGATGCTCCAGCGGAACTACCTTGCGCTCCAGAATGGGAAAGGAAAACTGACTACGGTTCCCTCAATCACTACCAACAAGCTGGTGAGAGAGAAAAAAATGAAACAAAGAGCTCGCTAGCCATCTATGCACGGATCTACAAGGTTGCATACGTTTTGACGCATAAGGGGCATATACCTCCCATGGAAGAGTTTGAAAAGACAAAGAAAGAAGAGTAGCTCTTTGAGGAAATTCAAAAATACATGAACCAAAGAAAAGAGGTTGCTCAGGAGATACAAAGGTGGCAGTAGAATTAATGGAGGATCATCTCGTCTGACTGGCCAAGACTCAAATTATGATCCAAGATTTCATGGCCAATCTTACAAGGGACATGAAAACCATTTCAAACAACTCGGCATCCCATGCAACTTCCTTGGAAGAACTCGTATATCATATAGTTATATCAATAGAGGGATAGCACAAAGTTTGGGAATCTTATGTGGGGGACAAAGACAAGTAAATGAGATAAAATAGCAAATCTGAATTTTCCCACAACTACCTTCTATTTTTTCTTTTTTCCAACCATCATCAGCTTCTTCCTATTCTAACACTTGCCAACGGCACTTGAGAATGGGAAGTTGAAAGGACTTGTAACTTCTTCTTTCAGAAGTCAACAAGACCCTATTAGCAATTACTCAAATTGTTATAAGTAGAGGAAGAGGCCCATTTTGTAAGGGATCTTTAAGCAATGTATATTCGGAAACTGCTTTCAGAATTAATATTGAAAATCCCTCAGGTCCATTTTGTTAGAGAGAATAACTCTTGTGGATGGTAGCTTCTTGTAAACTACTTTTCATCAAATTGTGTGTTGTTTACATGTGCTATAAGAATGTCCTTTTACTTATAGACTCTTCTTATGCAAATAGAAACCTTTATTATGGCTTTGTTTACTCTTTCTTGTCTTCTTTGTCCTAAGATAATGAGTTGTTTATGTATGTAATTTCATGACTTGGACTAATCTGGTTATGTTATCTGTATGCATGTTTTGTCTAACTTTGTTGCTTCTTAACAGCTACCTGGAAGAAGTCATTTGCAATTATTAGTTGCATTTACATCTATTCATTGGTTACTATAGTCACTCCTAGCTAGGATAGGATAGGTTAGATTTCATTTATGCACTTAGTTAGTTTGCATTTTCATTCCCCTTGCATTCATAAACATCCAATCACCCATGAAACCCAGTAATGGAAGCTAGGTCAAAATTTGAATGGGTCTCATAAACTAAACAGTGCATAGTCTAATTGGAATCGTGCATCGGGAAGTACCCCTTACTTTGAAGGGAAATTCTACTACCTCAACAAATCCTCTTTTTAATAATAATAATGGTGATTCAGATCCACAATCCCCTCAACATAAGAGGCCAAAGTGGGATCAAAAAATTCTCAAATATGTTCCTTTAGATGAAATAAACAAAACAGGAACTAAGGGTTCTCCAAGAATAGAAGCTATTTTTTCTCATGCTTCCACTGAACCTGCTAATTTTGTTGAAGTGGTAGCACATAAAGAATGGTAGGAAACAATGATTAATGAGTATTATCTGGTACTTGCAAATAGGACTTGGAACTTAGTTAATTCTCCACCCAATGTTAAACCCATAGGTTATAAATGGGTTTATCGAATCAAGTACAAGCCTAATGGTAAAATTGACAAGTACAAAGCAAGACTCGTGGCTAAGAGTTTTTCTCAATAGGAAGGGATTGATTATGAGGAAACTTTTGCTCCAACTGCTAAATGGAACATAATAAGAACCATTATCAATTTGGCCACTCAAAATGGTTGGAAATTACATCAAATGGATGTCAAAAGTGCCTTCCTAAACAGTGATATAAAAGAAGAAGTCTACATGACTCAACCACAAGGATTTGAAGTCAAAGGACAGAAACATAAAGTATGCAAACTTGTGAAGTCTTTATATGGACTGAAACAAGATTCTTGTGCATGGTATGAAAAAATTGATGATTACCTACGAAAGGTGGGTTTTCAACGAAGTGAATATGATGATACTTTGTATTTCCAAATGAAAGATAAGAACTTGGCGATGCTTGTACTCTATGTTGATAATTTAATGATCACAGGAAACAATGAAATTCACATGAAATGGGTTAAGGAAGAACTATAAGCAAAGTTCAAAATAACAGATTTAGGCACACTTCATTATTATCTTGGAGTTGAAGTAACTCAACATCCTAATCACATCTTCCTTAGTCAAACTAAGTATGCCACTGATTTCTCAAAGAAATTTAGCATGGAAGATTGTAAACCTTCTCTTACCCCCATGGAGCAAAATTCGGAACTTTCAAAATTTGAAGGGGGGAATTGGTAAATAGTACAAGGTACAAGAAATTGATTGGAAGTCTCATTTATTTGAAAAATACTCGACCAGATTTGTCATATTCAATGAGCATATTTTTAAGGTTTATACAATAACCAAAGGAAAGTCATTGGAATTCAACAAAAAGGGTATTGAGATACATTCAAGGTACAAAAGATTTTGGTCTTCTCTATAATAAGAACAAAAATTTGACACTTTTTGGATATTCATATGTCAATTTTGCAAGTGACATTGATGATTAAACATCAACTTCAGGTTACCTAATGACTATGGGTTCAGCGGCAGTATCTTGAAGTTGCAGAAAGCGGGAAACAATTGTCAATTCTTCAGTAGAAGCAGAGTACATATCAGTTTGGGAAGTAGCATGCGAGATTGTATGGCTACGAAGAATTTTCCAGGATCTTGATGTAACTCGAAAATTAGAAAATAAATTATTGATCAATGGTCAGTCAGTAACAAATATGGCTAAGAATCAAGTATTTCACTCGAAGACTAAGCATGTCGACACAAAGTCTCAGTTCATCAGATCTCTCATTGTCAAAGACATCATCAAGCCTCATTTGTGTCCATCTGAATATCAAACTTCATTTTTTTTACCAAGCCTCTTGGTAGAATAAAGTTCACTAAGTTCATAGATGAACTTGGTATTTGTAAATATGAACTTTTGGATTAAAGGGGGGAATGTTAGCCTCATAATCCTAAAGTTCTATAGTTTAAGTATTTTCCAAGTTTAAATGTTTTTAGAAATTAGTTTATTCTAGTTTTTTGTAATAAGGACAATTGGTTTCAATGCAAAGGACACCTATCATACTCATGTGATCATGTGGTTGGTTATTCTCCTAGAATTTAGTTTAGAGTTGAGGTATATAAACTAGCTCTTTCTTCAAGTGAGGTTAAGTAGGTTTTGAGTCCTCACTTCTCTTTGTAATTATATTTTCCTTATTAATAAAATTGTGTGTCTAAGGACACTTCATCAACAGTATGTGTTTCTCTAATTATATGTACTCTTTCATCTCATGGAATACACAATTTACCAAGATGATATAGCAATTTGTAATGTACATGATAATCTAATTCTTCCACTTTAGTACCATGGGTTAGTGTTTCATAAACATCCTTAAAATATTTGTCTATAGCATGTTATTCAATGTAACTTTCATGAGCTAATGAACTATGCTATAAAACATTGGATGCATTAACCGAAGGTCTGGATAACATATCAGCAACCTTGTTTTGTATACCTTTCTTATACCTGATGACCAAATGGAATTGTTGCAAGAATCCCATCCATTGGAAATGACATGACTATTGTAGCTTGGTTTGTGATTGGAGATACTACAAATGTTGATGATCTATATGGATGATTATATCTTTGCCCATCAAATAGTGTTTCCACTTCTTCACACTCTGAACCAAAGCATACAACTCTTTGTCATAAGTAGGATAATTTATCACCGCACCAGTGAAGGTATTAGAATGGTAACAAATTGGTTTCCTCCTTTGTATTAACAATGCTCCCATGGAATAATCACTTGCATTGGTTTCAATCTCAAATGGTTGTTGTAAATTTGGCAATGCTAGAAATGGTGTTGAATTGATCTTTACTTTCAAGGTCTTGCAGGGTTTTTGTTGTTTACCTCCCCACTGAAAGGCCTACTTAATACTTGTTTACCTCAACATGTAGAGGACTTCAACCCTCCCTTGCTACTCCCTTCCACCCTCACTTCATGTGAATTTTTCACGTTCTTCCTTGGACTTTGTCTGTGTTTTGATATTCTGAATTAGACCATAGATACATCTTCCTTCCACCAAATATTTTGGTTTATATACTCTTTCAACAGGTATAAAATTTGAACCAATGTATTTTTTAATAATGTATCATTGCACCTCTTCATTTATTTAATAATAATGTTGTTTTAATAACAACTATCTTCCTTTGTGATTATTATTTTTAAGTAATTGAGTGACCTAAGTTTTTTCTTCAATATATAAAATTTCAATCCTTTCTAAGTGTATTTTCTGTATTAAAATAGACAAGTGCTAAGTTCTTCACTTCATAGGACCGACATTCGTGACCAATAGCTTCTTAATATGTATGTAATTACCACTTTCCACTCATGGTATCCTTCTTAGTGGTGCGGATGATCAAAATGGTTTTAGGAACCTGCTATCAGGGTATATGTGTTTCACAGGATGCTACCACGTGTCTACCGTGGTAATTTACAAACCACCTACAGGGAGGCCAACCTTCTCATTAACCTCTTCTCCCTTCAATGTTGTGCATTAAATATACACCATAGGTCTATCATCTTGATGAATGGTTAGATCTGAACCTCCCATGATCTTTATTGCACCTCAATTCAACGGTTGGGTTTTAATCAAGCGTTGAGTGGACGATCTCGGCTTTCCTAAGCGCTTTAGATAGATCCATGGTTTGGATTTAATCAACCATTGAGTGGATTGTCTTATTCATTTCAACCATGGACTTCACTTAGAATTGTTTTACGTGGTGAGTTCACAGACTCGTGGACTCACATTTATTCTCGGGTGTCATCAAAATGCATGCCCAACTTTCGCTACCTCCATAATAAACCTATACTTAGAAATTTTAAGTGGTTCTTCTCGGGCTCGCAGACTTGCGGACTCGCATGTCTTCTCGGGTGTCATCAAAATGCATGCCCAACTTCTGCTACCTCCATAATGAACCTATACTTAAAAACTTTTAAGTGATTCTTCTCATGTTCGTGGAGTCGTGGACTCACATGTCTTCTCATAGGTCATGAAAATGCACGCCCAACTTCTGCTACCTACATAATGAACCATACTTAGAAAAATTTTAAGTGATTCTTTATATAATTATGACTGATAGAATATGATACTTAGCCAATTTTTTGGGTGCGCAGCGGACTCGCGAAAAAATATCTAAGTCGTCGAATCGTGTTGCATTTTTATCCAACGATCGTCAATCAATCAACCTCATTTTTCTCCATTCGTTGTCAATTCCTCCGTCCGATTGTGCTCTTATTTTGATCCAATGATCAACATTGTTCTTTGTTCTTTATCATTGAT
Source organism: Picea engelmannii (assembly GCA_009831015.1). NCBI lineage: Eukaryota > Viridiplantae > Streptophyta > Pinopsida > Pinales > Pinaceae > Picea > Picea engelmannii. The sequence continues at coordinate 179,030 of ML799091.1, read as the reverse complement.
TCCTGCAACTTTCACACTTATAATGATCAGAGCATCGATCATTATAATAAACGGAGAATAGAATCTTGTGTAGATTTGGAACATGTTCCTTTCGATATGTGTTCATAATTACTGTATTTTATTTGAGCACTAGATTTTGATCTCTTTTTTTCATTTCTATGGGACAATTTCATCCTTGTATGTCTCAGAATCAAAACTCGTCTTCTCAGTCTTCTCACTACTCCATCTGCTTCATCAGAGTTAATGTTCTTTGCAAAGCTCTCTTGCAATTGGTATAGCAGGGTACTTTACAGAGTTTATAATCTAAATGGAGTTGTTTGGATGATAAACCCATATTAACCCTTGTTGACATCAATGACAATATAACACCATGTCCAACATTCTCCCCCTTTCGCATTCATGACAACAAAGTAAAAACTCGTTATTTTAACTAAGTTTTATTGTTTATTCTCCCCCTTTGACACCAATTGCATAAAGGAAATGTATTTTCTCCCCATGAGGTTTTACTCTCTCTAAGGTTATACTCCCCTTGTCCATGTGATCCTTCTCTGATGAATCTTGTGCAATTCAATTAGAAATGGAGATTACCCCCAATTTATGTTGATGTTTTGGTAGTTGCAGGAGGTGTTAACCTCCATGTGTAACCTATGACTTAGAATAGAATATTCTGGAAGCCAGTGAACCATTAAACAGATGTGTGGAAACCCTAGAAGATAAGTCGACCTAGAAGAAGAATAATATTAGAATATTTTCTTCTAGAAATACAAGTCGGCTCCACAGGAAAAAGATAAAAAGAAAATATAATTACTAGAAAGTCAGGTCATCCCAACCAGAAAAGTCACTGGATAGATTAATATAAATAGAGGATGTTTTATCTCATTTGGATAGTCAGTCAGTGTGTAAGTATTGTAGAAAGATGTAGTTGCAGTTGCAAGGAGGAATAAGGGTGCATGGTCATCTCTTGGGTGTTGGTCTCTCTCTAGAAATATCTTGGTGATTCTCTTGGTGATTCTCTTGGTGGTTCTTGGTGTTTCTTGGTGATATTGTTGGTGATACTCTTGGTGATATTCTTGCTAAGTATGGTGCAAGTCGGAGAGAGTAGTGCAGTTGCAACTACTGCAATTGTGTATGGTACTTGTTCTATGGATATCGAGACTCTCTCTCTCTCTTGTGCGCTACCCTTGGAGAATGAGTGCTCTACTTGTCTTTAGTTGTTGTTGCAGTTAGCAATTAGGGTTTATCTGTTGGTTCTAGTGTAGAATTGTTGGAATTATTCTAAGAAAAAGGTTAATGTGCTTGGGGGTGGCTTATGTGAATGCCTATGGTTGGGTGACAATGATGTGACATTGGCTACGGTTAAATGAGCATACCAAAATTTCAACATGGGATCACAGTTGGTTTCCTTTGTAACAGTCTAACCGCTAGAAGGAAGATTCTCAATTTCTCCCATTGCCAAGCTCATTGAGTACATATTGAACTCACTAAAAAGGTCACCTAAGTAGGGTGCATCTCTTCCTCGGATAGATATTTCCAACGATCTATTGTGCACCCCAAACAGAGATCATATGTCAAAGTTATGCCCCCGGGAAGTTGATACACCAAACTACCCAAAACGGGGTCCACAAAATTGTTGGCTTTTCATCTTCCAGGGTTAGGGTTTTGGATTTTGTGTATTGTAAAAAAGGCCTTCAAAGCTTCATTGTAATCATCTTCTTGCGAATAAGTGCAACCGTCACATCTCTTCTCAGAGATAAGTCGCCACCATTCCAACAAGCTTGTTTTCCGCTGCATTTTGCAGTTTCAGCTTATTTCCTTATTGAATAGAAAACCAGTTTTATTGTATCTTTGTTATTTTGTGTTAAGCATCTTTTAATAATCTGTAGTCATTTCGTTCTTCTCATAAAATATGTATCATGGTCTCTCTCTAGCACTATCTTGGTGATTCTCTTGGTGGTTCTTGGTGATTCTCTTGGTGATATTCTTGGTGATACTCTTAGTAATATTCTTGTTAAGTATGGCGCAAGTATGAGAGAGTAGTGCAGTTGCAGCTGTTGCAGTTGTGTATGGTACTTGTTATGTGGATATGGATACTCTCTCTCTTCTACGCTACCCTTGGAGAAGGAGCACTCTACTTGTCTTGAGTTGTTGTTGCAGTTAGCATCTAGGGTTTATTTGTTGGTTCTAGTGTAGACTTGCCGAAATTATTCTAAGAAAAGGTTAATGTGCTCAGGGGTGGCATATGTGAATGCCTATGGTTGGGTGACAATGATGTGACATTGCCTATGGTTAAACGAGCATACCAAAATTTCAACAATTTATGTCTAAGGTATGCAAAAGTATTCATGGGAAAAGGTTTTGTGAATATATCTGCAATTTGATCTTTAGTATCCACATATTCCACTTTAACAATTTTTTGAGAGACTTGTTCCCTTAAGAAATGAAATTTTGATTGGGATATGCTTGGTTTTTGAGTGCATGACGGGATTCTTAGACATATTTATAGCACTGGTATTGTCACAGTTAATAATAGTAAGATGACCATACTTTATTTGTAGGTATTCTAGGGTTTGTTTCATCCAATTTACTTGAGTGCAGCAAGATGCAACAGCAATATATTCAACTTCTATTGTAGATAGTGATATGGAGGATTGATTTTTACTTAGCCATGATACAAGACATTTTCCTAGGAAGAATGCTCCTCCACTAGTTCCTGTCATCCACACTTCCAACCCAGTTTGCATCAGTATATGCAGTTAAAGTGAATTATTATGTTTTTGGATACCACAATCCAAAATCCAAGGTGCCTTTGAGATATATAAAAATCCTTTTAATTGCCTTCATGTGAGTCTCTTTAGGTGCAAATTGAAATATGGCCACTAATCCTACATCTTGCATGATATATAGTTTTGTTGTTGTTGCATATAATAGGATACCAATAATTGATCTATACATAGTTTGGTCTACATTTAGTGATTCATCATCTTTGCTTATTTTGCATCTTGTAATCATAGGAGTGCTCATAGGTTTGCAACCTTCCATTTGAAATTTCTTCAACATTTCTTGAATATATTTGGTCTGAGATATGAATATGCCTTTTTCTGATTGTGAAACTTTTAATCCTAAGAAGAATCGCAGTTCACCAAGAATTGAAAGCTCGAATTCTTTTTGCATTTATGTAGTAAATTGCTTGCTTAGAAAATTTAGATTGCTTCCAAAGATGATACATCCACATATACTACAACAATAATCATATTCTGATTTTCAATTTTAATATAAAGATTGTTGTCAGTGGCTCTTATTTTGTATCATTTTTTTTGTAGATGATTATCGAATCTTGAAAACCATGCCTTGGGAACTTGTTTGAGACCATACAATGCTTTCCTTAATTTGCAGATATAGTATTTATTTTCTCATAACATAAATCCTTTAGATTGTTCTATATAAACTGATTCCTCTTGATTTCCATTTAAGAATGTTGATTTGACATCCAATTGATATATTTTGAATTTTTAAAATCATGCAAATGCCAAGAACATCTTTATAGCTTCTAATCTGGCTACTAGGGAAAATGTTTCATCAAAGTCAATCCCTTCTACTTGCGAATATCCTTTGCACACTAATCTTGTTTTATTTCTTATAATTTGACCATCTCCATTAACTTCTTTTTTTTTAATCCACTTGGTCCCTACCACATTTTTGTCTTTTGGTCTTGGGACAAGTTCCCAAGTCTGATTCTTCTCTATTTGATCAAGCTCTTCAGTCATGGATTTAATCCAATCTTCATCTTTTTTGGCCTCTGCAAATGTTTTGGGTTCTATTATGGAGAGCATTGCTTGTTCTGATTCATATGTTAGTCTTCTTCATGTTTCAACTCCAACACTTTTGTTGCCTATGATTTGACTTTCAAGATGATCTCTTTGTACTCTTCTTGATGGTGCTCTTGATTCTTGTCTTGGTGAGGCTTCCTCTTCGTTTTCTTATTTACTTTGTGATTCTTCTTCTTGTATTTCTCCAGTTTCTTCTTCATCGTCATCGTCTCTTCTTCTTTCATCAACTTGTGAATTGTCTTGAGATTTGATTTTTCTTGATGTTAGATCATACACCTTTACATTTGCACTTTCTACAATTTTGTGCAATCTCATATTGTAGCATCTATAGACCTTTTTATTGGATGAGTAACCAAGAAATATTCCTTCATATGATCTGGAATCAAATTTTCTTAGATTATCATCATCTCTTTTTATATAGCATTTTCTCCCAAAGACTCTGAAGTGTTTTATTAATGTTGTTCTGCCAAACCACAACTCATATAGTGTCTTGTCATGGTTAACTTTAAGTTGTGCTCTGTTAAGTATATATATTGTTTTAGATATTGCTTCTCTCTGATAGATATTTGGTAGTTTGGCTTCATTTAACATAGTTCTCGATGCTTCTTGGACAGCGCTATTTTTCCTTTCAGCTACTCCATTTTGTTGAGGAGTTCTTGGAATTGAAAAGTTTCTTTTAATTCCACGAGTTTCACAAAACTCATTGAACTCATCTGAGGTAAATTCCCCTCAATTGTCTGATCTTAGGCACTTGATTTTGAGATCAGTCACATTTTCAATTTGTGCTTTGAAGGATTTGAATTTTTTGAATTCTTTTGAATTCCCTTTAAGAAAAGATACCCAAGTCATCCTTGTATAGTCATCAGTGAATAAAATGAATAATGTTCACCTTGCATGCCTTTAATTCGTGTTGGTCTACAGAGGTCAGTGTGGACAAGTTCTAATGGTTTTGATGTAGAATACTCTTTTGTCTTTAATCTTACTCTTGTATGTTTTCCATGTTGGTAGTGCCTACAAATAAAGTTTGAAGGTTTAATAATCTTTGGCATATCTCTCACAGTTTCCTTTTTATTGACTTTTATTAAATTTCCAAAACCTATATGTCCCATTCTTCTGTGCCATAGCCAACTTTCATCTATTTGGCTCATGCAACATTTTTCTTCTTCTTCTATGTTTAGGATATAAACATTGCTTGGTGCCCTTGGTGCAACAGCCACTAGTTTTCCTGAATCTTCTTTTCTAATTTCACATTTTTGGGAGTTAAATATGAGTATGTGTCCTTGATCACAAGTTTGGCTCACAGTTAGGATATTAGGCTTCAAATTTTCAATTAATGGCACATTTTTTGCTTTAGTTTTATTATTTCCTAGACTGACTATGCCCTTTCCAAGTATCTTGGAAGAGACAATATCTCCAAATGTAACACTTCATTTTTCTTTCTTTTTTAGACTAAGGAATTTGTCTTGATCTCCATTGATATGTTTTGAACATCCATTATCAACATACCATTGAATCATTTTATCTTTAGTATGTAAGTCTACCTTACACTCTATTTCCTTTTCTTCTATTTGTTTTTCTTTCCATGCCTTCTTATGCTTTTCTTCTTGAATTTTGGAAGTTTTTATGGGAATCTTTGGAAGTCTATAGTCATTAGATTTGTGACCATAATTGTTGCATTTGTTGCATTTGAGGGGTAACTTTCCTTCGTATTTCCCAAACCCTTTCTTGATTTTCCTTATAAATTTATTATCTTCTTCATTTGATATGTATGAGTGATTTTCATTTAGCACATGCTCATGGTTCTTTGTTGCTTTTGATGCTTTGAAGGTTGTCTCCCTTTTTTATGACTTTTCTTGTCTGGTTCTCATTTCATAGGCTATAATAATCCCATGAAGTTCCTCCATTGTAAGTTTGTCAAGGTCTTCTCGATATTCCAAGGTAGATACCTTGGCATCATATCTCATTGGTAATGATATCAACGCCTTTTGGGAAATAATTTTGTCTTTTATCTCTTCTCCCAATGCTCTGATTGAATTGACTATTTCATCCACTCTTTGAAAATATTCTGCAATGTTTTTTCCTCTTTCATGTTCTCTCAAAATTCCCTCTGTATGTTTGAAGTTTTGTTTGCTTAACTTTGCCATCTCCTTCATAGATGACTTTAAGTTTGTCCCAAATTTATTTTGTTGATTTACAATGCATCACTTTTACAACTATGGGGTTTGCTAATCCACCCAGAATTGCATTAATGTCCCTTGAATTATCATTGCAGAGTTTCTTTGCAGCAGCATCTAAAGGTGCAATAGTTGGTGCAGTGTAACCATTTACCACAGATAGACAAACATTGCATCCAAGAGACATCAAATAACTTTTCATCCTTATACTCCAAAACGCATAATTATTTTCTTTGAACAATGGTGCTCTGTTGGAGGACATTGCTTCTTGTTAATCCATTGGATTTCTCAGAATCTGCCTTCAAGTGGTTAGACTGTGGTGAAGAAACTCACTCTGATACTAAGAGGGGGGGTGAATCAATATTACTTCTTTTTCTCAAATTAAATTAATTATTTATTAATTTATAACAATTTATCAACAAGAATGTACAGAACTATGAATTTTAAATGTAACAATCATAAAAAATATATTTCAATTACAAGTTACAGTTTTGTAAGAGACACCAATCTCTCTTCTTTTGAGCACCAACTCAAGGAGACACCAATCCCCTATTTTCCAAGCACCAACTCTCTATAGATCGAGATCCAACCTGTAGAGGACTCCAATCCTCTTTTTTCAAGCACCAACTCCTTGTTTCAGGCTTCAACATATAGAGGACTTCAATCATCCATTGCTCCTCCCTTCCACACTCACTTCATGTGAATGTTTCACGTTCTACCTTGGACTCTATCTATGTTTTGATCTTATGAATTAGACCATAGAGACCTCTTCCTTCCACCATATTTTCTGGTTTATATAGTCTTTCAACTGGTATAAAATTTTAACCAGTGTGTCTTTTAATAATGTATCATTGCACCTCTTGATTTATTTAATAATAATAATGTTTTAATAACAACTTTATTCATTTGTTATTATTATTTTTAAGTAATCAAGTGATCTAGGTTTTTCTTTAATATATCAAATTTTGAGCCTTTTTAAGCATATTGCATGTATCGAAATAGATAGGTGCTAAGTTATTCACTCCATAGGACTGATGTTCATGACCAACAGCTTATTAATATGTATGGAATTATCACTTACCACCCGTGGTATCCCTCTTAGTGGTGTGGGTGATCAGAATAGTTTTAGGAACCCGCTATTAAGGTATCCACGTTTCACATAATGCTACCACGTGTCTATCGTGGTAATTTACAAACCACCTACATGAATGCCAACCTTCTCATTAACCTCTTCTTCTTTCGGCGATGCGCGCTACATGTCCACCGTAGATCTATCGTCCCAATGAACGATTAGATCTTAACCTCCCACTATCTTTATTGCACCTCTATCTGACAGTTGGGTTTTAATCAAGCATTAAGTGGACGCTCTTGGCTTTCCCAGGCGCTTTAGATAGATCCACAGTTTGGATTTAATCAATCGTTAAGTGGACGGTCCTTATTCATTTCAAACATGGACTTCACTTAGAATTATTTTATGTGGCGGGTTCGCGGACTCGTGGACTCACATGTCTTCTTGGGTGTCATCAAAATGCACGTCCAACTTTTGTTACCTCCATAATGAACCTATACTTGGAAATTTTAAGTGATTCTTCTCAGGTTCGCGGACTTGCAGACTCACGAACTCACATGTCTTCTCGGGTGTCATCAAAATGCACGCCCAACTTTTGCTACCTCCATAATGAACCTATACTTAGAAATTTTTAAGTGATTCTTCTCGGGTTCACGGACTCGCGAACTCACATGTCTTCTCAGATGTCATCAAAATGCATGCCCAACTTCCACTACCTCCATAATGAACCATGATTAGAAAAAATTTAAGTGATTCTTTATATGAGTCTAACCGATAGAATATGATACTTAGCCAATTTTTTGGGTGCACAACGGACTTGCAGAAAAAGATCTAAGCCGGCGGATCGTGGTTCCATTTTGATCCAACAATTGTCGATCAATCAACCTCATTCTTCGCCATTCACTGTCAATTCCTTCGTTTAATCGTGCTCTTATTTTGATCCAATGAACATCATTCTTTACTGTTGATTCCTGCAACTTTCACACATATAATGATCAAAGCATCGATCATTATAATAAACGGAGAATAGAATCTCAAGTAGATTTGGAACATGTTCATTTTGATCTTTGTTCATAATTATTGTATTTTATTTGAGCACCAGATTTTGATCTCTTTTTTTCATTTCTATGGGACAATTTCATCCTTGTATGTCTCAGAATCAAAAACAGTATTTTCAGTCTTCTCGTTACTCTATTTGCTTCATCAGAGTTAATGTTCTTTGCAAAGCTCTCTTGCAACTGGTATATCAAGTTACTTTAATAGATTTTATAGTGTGAATGGACTTGTCTGGATGATAAACCCATATTAACCCTTGTTGACATCAATGACAACATAACACCATGTCCAACAAACCACTTCTTTAGTCTAACTTAGTGAACTAAGTTGGTTTTTTTCAATTGATCTAACAAATCATTAATATGAGGAAGAGGACAACGGTTCTTCACAAGAATTTTGTTCAATGCCCGGAATTCCACACACATTCTCCATGTATCGTCTTTCTTTGATACCAACACAATGGGTGATCCACATGGATAAATACTTGGTCGCATGACTCCTTTCTCGAGTAACTCCTTAACTTGCTTCTTTATTTCTTCATTCTCAAGCATTGATAACCTGTGCATGCCAATGTTAGGAAGAGGTGCATCTTGTTGCAGTTGAATCTCATGTTGTATATCTCTCCTTAGAGGTAATCTTTGTGGTTCTTGAAACACTTCATCATGGTTAGAAATAATCTTAACTAATTCATATTTATATTTAGGATCACATCATTTGAAAGCTTTGGATTTATCATCATCCTCAGC
>ML799091.1:130591-146892 GCA_009831015.1 Picea engelmannii | reverse complement strand
CAACATCGTAGTGAAAGAAGTTTTGAAGTAGGGGATTGGGTATTTTTAAGACTACAACCATACAAACAGATGTCCCTCAAGCAAACCAAGAAGGATAATAAATTATCACCAAAGTACTATGGCCCTTATAAGGTGTTGCAAAAAATTGGTACTATGGCATACAAATTGGAGTTGCCTGCATCTTCACGAGTACACCCAGTTTTCCATGCTTCATACTTAAAGAAGGTTATAGGCAACAAGATCCCAGTTCAAACTATATTGCTAGAACTTGACGAGAAAGGAAAAATCATATTGGAGCCTGAAACCATCACTGACACAAGAATTCGCCAGTTGAGGAATAGATCCATTTCAGAGTATCTCATTAAATGGAGGAAACTACCGGCTGAAGATTCCACTTGGGAAGATGAGTCTTTTATACAGAAGCATCCAGAGTTACTCAAGCGTTGCGGACAACACTTGTCTCAAGGGGAGGGGCATGTTAAGCCCTAATATTGGCTCATTACCCCTTAATTGGGGCATATTATATTAGCACTGTTATTTTATTTATGTCGGCTTTAGGCCATTAGTTGTAATTATACCTCCTAGTCTCCTATATATACCAAGGAGACGTTTTCATTTTGAATCATCTTGTACTTGAACATTTAAGTGGGGTAAAAGGAGGTTTCCCCCTCAAAGAGGCTTATTATCTGAAATTATCTCTTTTTCAAGGCGTTGAGTACTTTTTCTGAGGTTTTTCCATGCTATATTGATATTTGGTTCTTAACAAGAGTAGATGTGCAAACTTTGAGCAAAAACCAATGGTTGGCAAGAGATTTATTAGAGCAAATAGGTTAGGGTTTTTGTAGCCCCAATGGTTGAAGATATAATTTTGTAACCACAGCAATAAGTAGCCCTTATATGAGGATGGCCTAGTGGTTGTCAGGTGCCCAAGGCACAAGGAAAACTATTCTCTTTGCAAGAAGTAAAAATGACCAAAATTCACGTTTCCCAATGCAATATTTTATTTCACCAATGCAACAAATCAATGACTAGTGCCTTTACTATTGGGTTAATGGAGCACAAGGAGCCTGGAGAAGCTACCTCCTTGGGCATGTAATTCATTTTACTCCCCAAGGCAAGTTTCTCTAAGCTAGGGTTTAAACTAAGAGGGTGTATGCCCTTATACTTCTCTTAACAAATCCTTCATCAATGAGATGAAGCAAATAAAATAGTGAAGACTATGGTGGGGGTGTATTCCCTTATAATTCCCACCTAGCTCCTAACATAACAATACTTGACTTGAATAAAATGATAGCAAGAGAGTAAAAACCATACCAAGATCAAGAAGATGTTAAGACAATCCACCACAAGAGCAAGAAAAATAACCTTCCAAGGCTAGCGCATCACTTCTTCCATTAACCATTCACAACCATAGCCATACACAAGTGCACAAGAGCTAAAATAGCTAAGGAGGACAAAAATTTCAGACCGAAGCCTCTCACAAGAGGAGAGTTATAATTTTGAATGAGATCTTATGATCTCTATTTATACAAAAATTAGCCAACATGGATTGTCCAAAAAATGAGTAAAACACAAGATTAGGGGGCAACAACCCTAACCTTCCCCCATTAACAAAACAATATTAAAAAATTCACTTAAAATTTCATCTTTTGCACAAATTAAACCCTAATCTAGGATGATGTCACCCCTTTAGGGGACGTTTTCCCACTTTGAGGAGGTCGTTGGTGTTGGAGAAGTATGGAAGGGCCTCCCAAGGCCATGTGTCAAGAATCTATATGATCTCATCATTATGAAGACCCTCTTCTCCTAAAAACTTTCAAGTGAAAATGAGTGGCACCTCACAACCAAGCCCTAGCCCCCATAGTCATGACATCATGCTAAAAAAAGGAATGTATTTTCCCTCCTGAAAAAATCGTTTGGCAAGCAATGGGTGGGCTAGGTCGTCCAAGTCATCATCAAGGTCGTCCAAGTTATCTTTCTCTCATCTGGCATGCAGGCCTCTGGCATCCAACATGTGGGCTTGTAGCCCCATGGAAGCCCAAGCTAGGCTTGTTCTCCCAAAACTATCCACCAGCTAGGTCCTGCAAAGACAAATGAACACGCCATCCAAGGATCTCAAGTCATAACATCATGATAAGTGGATCCAATCAATAAATAAGCCATCTAAGCATGTGCATCAAAGATCACCATATCAAACAATTAATAGCTCAAAGACATTATGTGACTTGTCAAGATTAAGTGTGGGAGGGTTGACAAGGTGTCATATTGGGAAGATCTTTCCCTAGGTCAAGGAGAGCCTCCAAGAGGTCCTTCTCTAAGCTATGTAAAGTGTGCAAGGTGGATGGGGTCAAGACTCAATGGGCATAGGGCTCATGACATACTAGGGATCATATTGTCTCATTCATGGGTGTCTTTGTAGAGGGTGTGTGGTACCTTCGTCCGCAATGCACTTTTTCCAAGCCCATCATTTTTCTTTTATCTTTCTTTCTTTATATTTTCTTTCACAATAGTGTAAGGAGAGATTGAAGGTCACTACCTTGGCGTGGTGACCAAGTGGTGGTAATGTCACCCACAAATACCTAATGGAAATGAGAAGGATGGCTCATGATGAGACCCCCTTTCTTTCACCCATGCAACTGAGAGTCACTTCCCTGGTTTGGTGACCAGATAATGGCAGTGTCATACCACTAGATATACATGGACGTGATAGGTCGGCTCGTGATAAGACTTCCTTTCCTTCAAATACCCTTTTAAGTATTTTATTATTATATTGTGGGTCCCCTTTATTCAAAGATAAGTGTTTTATTGCTTTCTTGGTTGATCCATGGGTGAAGCATATGGAAGGTTTATATATGGCTTTTATCTTTTACCCAACACCAACCCATATGGGCCTTTAGCCCCTTCTTCCCATAGAACGAGGGACAACCCCTTCTTGGGTCAATACACCCTAAAATCCCAAGAGATAAGCAAACTGAGGGGAATAATGATGGAAAATGGTAAGTACGGTCGAGAATGGTATGATGGCTCATTAAGGGATTTCCCAGAAGCAAACCCATTCACAAAGAAGACCACTTACTAAGGCACAATGTCAACCACCAAGGTGAAGCAGGGCAAAAGGTATAATGTCCAAGCACATATCATGAAATATAGAGCAATCTAAGATACAACATAATCAAATGGCTTAAATATTGAAATGGTGTTCACCATAATACTGACTTGTACCTCATGGAGAAAGGCCCACTGCCTTCCGGAATCCAACTGGTGTAGTGGATGTCATCTGTAAACCTATGACCATATGTGGTGGTGAGTGGGTTTTCCATCTGTGCAAATGGTATCGTTGGTCATGTAGTCTCTCAACACTCCATATCTGCAATCTGAGTGCCTTGAGACATCATCTCCTTAGTTATCCACAAAATGGGGATAACAAGGTTGATAATATCATTTAAGGAGATGCATCATAATGCCTCCACCCCATAGAAACCTGTCACATGTCCATCTTCTTCTCACTCTGGTCCAGCGAAATCACAATCACCTTTGTGAATTGTTTGATTTTGTATACATTATTCATGGACTATTCATAGAAAAATGTGATGACATTATTATTATTTTTAAATTTTTATTGCACAAAGTGTCGATTGGGAAAATCCAACTATTCCCACTCAGTCTAGGGGTAACCAAGGAGATCATGTCTCAAGTCCCATAGGTAGCATACATGGAGTGTCGAGAGATATATTGACTAGCATATCCCTGCAAGGCCCCTCCTATTCATTGATTCACCACCATACATCATCGGCAGAAGAGGAGCATCTGTCACATTGGCCTGGCCCCAGATTACAGCAGGTCTTACTTCATGAGGTAATAAGTCTGGTATCATGGTAAGTGTCACCCTAATAATCAAAGCATTTGAATATGTTGCAAAGAATTCTTTCTTGATTACAGAATTTTTTCTTGGAAAATATACTCTTTTCCTTATTTAACCTTAGTGGGTGTCATTCCATCCTAGTAAGTTGGTCACCCTCGGGAATAGGGTGATAATAGGGGGTTCTTGGAAGAGTCATCATACCATTCTCGATCATACTTATTACTTTCTGTTGAAATCGATGCAGCTGCAAGAGCCATTCTCTAGAGGATGGAAAATACCCTAGTTGTAGACTAGGGCCCCCAGCAAACTCCTGGGGTTTCTTGGTATGAGACCAAGCAGTGAGAGCCATGGAAAAAGACCCTTGTGGGGGCCCCCAGTAGATGATTGGGGTTCTTGGTCTAGAACCAAGCAGAAATATCCTTGTGAGGGTCCCCAGTAGATGACCGGGGTTCTAGGTCTTGGACCAAGCAGTAAGTCCCTAGATGTGTCTAGGGCCCCTGGATGTGTTCCATGGAATCCTTGCTTAGTGCTTGGATTGATCCTTGGATATGTTCCTTGGTGGTTGAGATAAGTCCCTAGATGTGTCTAGGGCCCTTGGACGTGTTCTAGGGAACCATTTCTTAATTCATGGGTTGATCCTTGGTCTTGTACCTTGGTGGATAAGACCCTATATGTGTTCTAGGGCCCCCAGATGTGTTATGGGGCAATCTAGTTCTTGACCAAGGAGATCTTGGTGCAATACGAAGATGTGTTGATGTGTGATCCTCTTCCTCTCTCCTAGGATGCATCTAGGAGTGTTTATGAAGATGGACCTAATCACATTGTTGATGTACCCCCTTACGCAGTGATGATAAAGTTTATAGGTCACTATGAGACTCATGTGGACACATTTTGTCATTATGTAACTCCCCTTGACTTTGTCTTAAAAGGTAACCCTTTGTTGTTTGTTTTCTCTCTAGTTTTATGTGATGGGGATTTTATTTATGGGATTAGGGTTTTATTTAAGGGTTTTAATTAAATATTAATTGACATATTAATTAATATTTATATTAATTAATATGTCAATAATTAAATATAATTCTAATTACCCTAACCCCGCTCCCTAACTATAAATTAGACCTTACCCTTTGTATTTTTGTGACTTACACTCACTCTCTCATCTCCCTAAATTGTTGTGGCTACCTCAATGACGCTTCTCCCTCTTTTGGTGAGGCCTCCTTTTGTCTATTAGTTTCAGTTCTAAGCTTTGTGTTGGCTGGAAGTTTCTCCCTTAAGGTTATGCTGAAGGATTAATGGTTGGATCTACCACTATTGAACTATGAGGTGCCTCTCTTGCTGCCGGATCTATCTCTCTTTCATTCAGACCTGTTTCAGTAGGTGCCTCTCCCTTTTAGGGCCATGGATATGTGTTTTAAGTGTCACGGGCTCTCTCCTTTGTTGTGTGGGATTCCCTCTAGCTATCGCGTGGAGTTTTGAGTCCCATGTGAGGGTTACTCAGATTGTTGTCCATTTTTGTATGGAGGGTTTGACTCTTACATATCATATCTGAGATTTTTATGGAGGGTTTGACTCTTATATATCAGATCTGAGATTTGTATGGAAGGTTTGACTCTTATATATCAGATCTAAGTTTTGTATGGAGGGTTTGACTCTTATTTTCCATATCTGAGTTTGTGTTTGCTTATGGAGGGTTTGACACTTGTATATCAGATCTGAGATTTGTATGGAGGGTTTGAATCTTATACATCAGATCTGAGTTTTGTATGAAGGGTTTGACTCTTATATTCCAGATCTTAGTTTGTCTTTTCTTATGGAGGGTTTGACTCTTATATTCCATATCTGAGTTTATCTTTTCTTATGGAGGGTTTGACTCTTATATTCCATATATGAGTTTGTGTTTTCTTATGGAGGGTTTGACACTTGTATATCAGATCTGAGTTTGTGTTTGCTTATGGATGGTTTGACACTTATTCCAGATCTGAGTTTGTGTTTGTTTATGGAGGGTTTGACACTTGTATTATAGATCTGAGTTTTGTGTTTTCTTATGGAGGGTTTGACACTTGTATTCTAGATCTGAGTTTTGTGTTTTCTTATGGAGGGTTTGACACTTGTATTCTATATCTGAGGGTTCCCTTACTCGCTATCCAAACTGAGTGTTTTCTTATGATCTGAGTGTTCCCTTATAGTTGATCTACTTGTTGTCCTAATCTGAGGGTTCTCTTGTGATTAATTTCCTTGTTGTGTTATCACTGTTTATTGGAGGGTTTTCCTATTGGGGTTATTTGCTATTGTGAATTTGGATTATTGTTGTTTCCATTGGGGTTTACTACCCATGGCAAAATTGTCCCACGGTTCTTTTGACAGAGATCAAACCCAAGAGATTTGATCTATGAACCTAAACTTCATCTGAGCATACTTACAAAGGCATAAATATACACATGTGATAGGTACACCTCTCATTGATTGTGGAGGTAAGCTATAGTTTATTTTGTACTCGGAAATATTGTTTGTTTCAGATCTGTTTATCTTCTATGTTGATCTAGTGGATAGAAAAATTTTAAAAGTACATTGTTTTTCTATTTTCCCTATTTCTAACATGGTATCAGAGCATAGGGCGTGAAAGGATCTCCAGAGCTGTAGACTTGAGCCTACGTAGATCCACTTCTTAAGGGTTTACAGATTAGCAAATTCAAGTTGTGTTGTTCTTAATTTTTTAAAGAGAGAGTACGTGTAGGGGAACCTAGTTTCAGTTTTTTATTTTTCTTTTTGAAAGTGGTTATTGTCTTAAGTTGCTACTTTTTGTGCTTAATGGTGGACACATGGAGTGATATGTGTAGAATGATCCCCTGATCCAAGAAAGGTAGAATGGTTTAGTAAATAACCTTTTTTTAATTCAATGTGTGTTTTGTCATAATAGCCTCTGATAGCACTTATATTATAAGCAGCATATTCCTTGATATCTTCATAGTGAACAGCTCTAACTTCCATGGGTTTACCCAATGGTATGTGTATTCCAGAAGAATTGATTTTGTAAGGGATATTGTAGCACTAAGGGATATTGTGTCACTAGTTTGTAGGTGCACAGAGATTCGTGCAAGAAATGAATTTAATTCAAGTCAAAATTGTTTTATGATTGTAACTGTAACAATATATCTTCAGTGGTTTAAAACTGTGCAACCTACCTAAGTGACTCCATCATTGAGATGGAGTGAATTACACACCAAATTCAAGGATTGACTCTACCTTGAATTAGTCTCTATTGTTTTATACTTCCACAACCAGTTATAGCATGTGTTTCCTTATCTATTGAAAGATATAGGATACCACCAGCCATATGTTAAACTTGTTGCCCTCATCTTTGATGTACTTCTGATAGTTGAATGTTATCAGTACAAATGTTGTAGTTAAGTCTTAATAGCAAACCATTAATTATCAATGATAGAAATATAGAAGCTCCTCGCAGTTGGTCTCTTTAGATTGCTTAAAGGGAGAATGATATGTTTTATGCTTAAATATTCATTGGGTACTAAGCCTCAGATGGTTCTGGTTGGAGAAGAGAATAGATGATCTATGTACTCCTGTTGAATGGTTAAGAATTTTCATTTCTCAATCATCCTTGATGAAATTAAATCCACCAAAAAAGCAACCACAATCTCTCTACTATGGTTCTTGACAGATGGCATTTTTTTTTGGTTTGAGTATAACATCTCAATAGAAGATAGTCATATTTAATTTATTTCTTTTTCTAATATGGATACCATGGTGTTGATTCCAGATTTGGAGTCTGTAGGCTTTGACCCAAAATTTAATTGCCTACAATGTTAATAAACATGTTATTAACATAATTTTGTATAGAAAAGGTCTAAAATATTGGGCTCAGTCGGGGATGGTGAAAGACTATCTTATTGTACACTTGTGGGATGCAATTTTGGATGCCAAAGTAAACTTTTCTAGATTATTGGTGGAGTGACCAATGTTAGTTGAGAGAGATTTTATGTTAGGAGAATCTGAAGGCTAGTGTTCTTTATTTTTTGGTGGATCCTTGGTTTTCTGTTATAGATCATGTTCAAGTCCTTTTTGATAAGTTTTAAGTAACTTTGATCAAGAACCAAACTCTTATAAAAGAAGTCCTTCATAGACATCAAGCTAGTAGGACAGTTACTTGAACTAACAGTTACTGCATACACAAAAATGCCCCAGATAACTTCAGTTGGTGGTAGGTTGCAAAGCACATGAGTGTCTTTAGCCCAAGCTAGTTTAAGAACTCAATAAGGCTACGTGTTTTCCATTTTATGTATCCTGCAGTTTGTGAGGTCACATGACAGAAGCATAACCTCGTAAAAGTCTAACTCATCTTTTCATATTTAACTTGGCACCGACACCAAGTAGATCCTGTAGAGATACGACACCAAATTAGAGTCATACGATTTTGTGAGACTCAGAGGGAGCAGTCCCTGCATGTGAGTTAGACCATGACCTACAACAGATGGCAGTATCGAGGTTAAATTTGTGACTCGTGACTTCTCTCAGAAAGAAGGGATTATCTATGACGAGATCCTTACTTCCATCAGGATCTTTATCTCTCTTGTCGCAGTTTTTGATTTGGAAACTTCGCCAAATAGATGTTAAGACTAATTTTCTTAACGGTGATGTTGAGCAAGAGGCTATCCATGGGAAAGAATCCCATATATTGCAGCAAGCTCTGAGAGTTTGGTATGGAAGAATTGACAGTTTCTCTACAGAGTCTTGGATTCACCAAGAGTATTGCAGATCCCAATCTTTATATAAAGATTGTACAGAATCATCATCTTATCTTAGGATGATTTGTTCCTTACAGGGAAGGAAATTTTGAAAGCTCAGACTAAGAGGGAGTTTTTCAGTAGAAATTGAAATGAAAGACTTGGGTATTTTGCATTATTTTCTGAGCTTAGAGGTGTGGCGAAAACCAGGTGAGATGTTTCTCTCACAAGAGAAAGTAGGTAGTTGATATGCTATGCAGACTTGGCATGTTGGACTATAATTCCATATCCACACCGATGATTTCTAAATTGAGGAAGCTACAATTTCAGATCTGGAAGACCTCATTGGGTCCTTGATGTATCTTATACATACCAGACCAAATATTTATCATGTAGTGAATGCCCTCATCCAATTCATGTGTGAACCGAAGCATATTCTGTTGATACTAAAAGGGGGGTGAATCAGTATCAAGTACAAATTTTTTTTAAAAACAACTTATACTTAAACCATTCAATTATATCCAATGAGCAATGAACAATAGTATAGGAGTTACACCAATACACCATGCACAATATATGAGAAATAATCAATAGTTATTGTTCAAGGGAAGTAATGACTTCCAAAGGTAGTTACAGCTTCCAAATATAAAGGAAGGGATAAACCTCCAAAAGGAAGATACAATCATCCAATATCAAGAGAGGGTTGACCTCTCCATCCTTGCCCCTTCCTTCCACCCAAGTGTTGGAGTTACTTCACACACACCTAGGATTTCTTTTTCCTAAGGTATTTATTTGTTTATTAGTCACAATTAGTCATTATCCAATCTCCTATATTTTAGGACATAATATTCCACCTGGAGAATATTCTCTTTCAGTTCACACTTTAGTTTGACTAGTTGAGTTGAGTTTAGATGTTGCATTGGGATCATCACCATGCTAATTCGACCTTGCCTTGGTATCATCACCAGAGTGACACATTAGCCTTGATTCCTTGAGTTAACTCCTCACTACTTTTTGTTCAATCAGTTAACTAAAGACTAGTTGACTAGTTAACTCAACTAGGTGGCAGTTCACTCCCGTAACTGCCTGAGAGACTAGAATAGGTGGAAGTTCACTCTCGTAACTGTTGGTGTGTGTCCAGATCAATCTAGACCACCACTATGGCGACTTGGTTCACCTCAATTTGAAATCATTGAGTTATACAGAGTATAACATGTGTAAATTATTCATTATTCATAACGGTTAATGAGAATTCTTCCATTATTTATCTCCTTCTTCTTCCTTCTCCAATTCTCTCTGCAAATGTGTGTATTATTTTTTAGCTAGATCTATTTTTTGCAGGTTCAACACATTTACATGGTATCAGAGCCGACGAACTGCTAAGCAAAAGCTACACCAAAATTTTGTGCAGGTACAAAAGATTGAAGACAGTGGAAAAATGGAATTCCAAAAAGAATTCATTCTTACACCTTACAACTATTTTGCATGGAAGGAGAAAATAGCCATACATCTCCGATCCAGAGGGTTGTATATGTTAACCATGAATACATATACAGAGCCGACATCAGCCATAGAAAAATCCAAGTACTTAAATCGCATGGATGAGGCACTCGGAACAATTTGCAATGTTATTTCTCCCGATCTCATTTTTCATATATCTTCCTGTAAGACTCCCAATGAATCTTGGACCATCTTGGAAGGGCTCTTTGTAAAATAGGATGAGATGAAGGGACACATGCTGGAGGTGGAGTTGCTCACATTGGATCCAAAAAGATTTGAGAATATCCAAGATTTCTTTACAAAATTCAAGGATTTATTGTCGTAACTCAAAGCTTGCGGGTTGATAAATCGAAGGAGGAGAAACAAATGGTTCTCACCATTCTCTCTACGATTGGTCCTAAATTATCTGTATTCGTATCTACATTCCATACTGTCAGATTCACCTCTGGAGACACATGGAAGATGCCTTCTCTTGAGGACTTTATCGAATCCCTGACACAAGAGAAAACCAAGCTCATCAACATGGGCACAATCAAAGGCCCAAGGGCGCATGCACTCACTGTGCATGATGGAAGCCACAAATATCAAAAATCTAAAGATGAAGATAAGTGGAAAGCTCATGCACATACGAAGAAGGAAGGGTACACAAAACCCTTCATCGATGCCTCCGGATCCAAAGGAGAAAAGGGAAGAAAAGGAGAGAAATGCACATACTGTCACAAAGGATTCCATTCGGAATCTTCATGCATGCAAAAGAAAATAGATATGATGTCTCAGATACTTCATCAAAACAACCTTGGAGATGCATCCCCGAGGATGCAAAGAAGAAGAAGCCAAAAGATCTGAATTCCAAGAAAGGCAATTCTAGCCATGCCTTGATTGCCATCAATTCCTCTCCCGATGCTTGGATCGTAGATTTAGGAGCATCACATCACATGGCTGCCTCAGAAGAAGTATATTCTTCTTTGGATGCATGCAAAAGTCCTCTTATTCTGATGGGGGACAACTCTTTTGTTGAAGTCACCGGCAAAGAAATGATTGAACTCCCTAACGGAAGTTTTGAGAATGTGTTGCATGTTCCCAAGCTTTCTGTCAACCTTCTCTCCATGTATCAGATGACGAATTCCGGCGCCGGAAAGAAATTCATCTACACACCAAATGCCATGGACATCTACAACATGCAAACCAACTCCAGGGTTGCTACCGGTGAGGTAAATCATCAGTCTAGATTGTATACATTTTCTGAATTCATTGAACCTGATTCTGCTTTACTGCTTACTCATGCTGATGAAAGTAGTAGGATATGGCACGAAAGGTTTGGACATTTGAATTTCAGATACATGCAACAGCTTAGCAAGCACAGATTAGTTGATGGTCTACCAGACATCCATTTCTCCAAGGGAGTATGTGAGGGATGTGTTCTCGGGAAACACCCTCAAGAGAAATTTGACAAAGGAAAGTCCCAGCGAGCTTCTGCACCTTTAGATCTGATCCAAAGTGACCTCATGGGTCCTTTTCCGCATCCATCGATCAGCAAAGCGAGGTTTGTTCTCATTTTTGTTGATGATTTCTCACGTTTTACATGGATCTACTTTCTCAGGCAAAAATCAAAACTCTTTCAACACCTCAAAGATTTCAAAGCCTTGGTTGAGACACGGTCCGAAAAGAAGATCAAAGTCCTCCAAACTGATAACGGGGGAGAGTATGTGAATCATGAGATCCACAATCTTTGCCATGAGGCAGGGATTCAGTTGCAGCATACATTTCCATACACTCCACAGCAAAACAGAGTTGTTGAGCAGAAAAACCGATCTCTAAAGGAGATGGCATCTTGCATGTTGCATGCAAAGTCACTACCACAGAGACTATGGGTTGAAGCACTTAATTGTGCAACATACATCCAAAACAGATCTCCCCATAGATCTATCAAGGATAAGACCCCCTACGAGACTTAGAGCAGCCTCAAACCGAAAGTGACCCACTTTCGTATTTTTGGTTCACGTGCATGGGCCAGGATTCCCTCTGAAAAGAGGAAGGCACTTGATCCACAGAGCAATAAGTGCATTTTTGTCAAATACCCTGACGGTGTGAAGGGATATCGGCTTATTGATCTTTCCTCGGACCGGATCATCATTGAGCGTAGTGTCCAATTCGAGGAAAGTGTCTCACATGTACCTCAGCAGCCGCATGCAGACACCTTTACTCTTCCACCTATCCGAGATGATGAGCATGCACATGCCGACTCTTCTTCAGGTGAGAGTTCTTATTCAGAGGACTCAGAGGATTCAGAGATGCAGAGTTAGAGCATCCATATGCAGTTGCAAAGCCAGAGCAGAGGCCCAAGTGGGCACAGACTACTCTTCAGGATGCAAGGGATCTCATAGGTGATCCAGTCGATACTACGAGGACTCGATCTGATTTTGAGGAGCCTCCTATTGCACTCACTGCCACTGAACCATTCCCTTCCAGGCTTCTTTTCTTGGTTCAGTCTTCAAATCCACAGTCTTATGGCGAGGCTGTTGGAAATCCCTTTTGGGAATCCGCCATGCAGGAGGAGTACAACTCCCTCCTCAAGAACCAGACTTGGGATCTAATTCCCCCTCCTTCTGGGAGGAAACTTGTCAGATGCATATGGGTCTACAGGACCAAGAGCGCAGCGGATGGAAAGATTAGTAGATACAAAGTCAGGCTTGTCGCCAAAGGATTTCAGCAAGTTCATGGTATTGACTATGATGATACCTTCGCTCCAGTAGCGAAGATGGATTCCATTCAATTGGCCCTTGTCATTGTGGCAGTTAAGGGATGGGAAGTCCATCAGATGGACGTGAAGACTGCATTTCCTCATGGTGATCTCTCTGAGGAGATCTACATGGAGCAACCCCAGGGATTTATGCAGGACTCATCTTTGGTCTGTCGACTGAAGAAATCACTTTATGGCCTCAAGCAGGCTCTGAGGGCCTGGTATGCCAAGATGAACTCCTACCTATTGTCACAAAACTTTGTATGTTGTAAATCATACCCGAATTTATACATGCTTAGGACAGCTGATTCACTTCTACGTTTAGTTTTGTATGTCGATGATTTGTTGATCACCGGTTGCTCAACTTCAGTGATTGTTGCAGTCAAGAGGATTCTTCATGACAGGTTTTTGATGACAGACATGGGTCCACTACAGTTCTTCCTTGGACTTGAGATCAGTTAGGATGCATCAGGCATCAAACTGTCTCAAGCCAAGTATGCACGAGATCTCCTTGAGAGATTTCACATGATAGACTGCAAGTTTGCTCCGACTCCTTTCCTATCAGGAGTCAAACTTGAGGATGGCGGGGAGATTCCACTGGTTGACATATATTGTACAGACAGCTAGTGGGGAGCTTGTTGTATCTCACACACTCCAAACCAGACCTCTCATATGTAGTTGGCGCAGTTTCCAGGTTCATGTAGGAGACGCATGAGATACATTGGAAAGCTGCAAAGTGTATCCTTCGATACGTACAGGGCACCATCACCTTTGGGATTCATTATGCAGCAGACTCTACATTAGATCTCATTGGGTTTATTGATTCCGACTGGGTTGGTGATAGCATTGATCGCAAGTCCACATCTGGTTACTCACTCAGTCTTGGTTTTGGGCCTATCTGTTGGTCGAGCAAGAAGCAAGCTACCATTTCTCTATGTTCAGTTGAGGCAAAGTACAGAGGGGTAGTTCACATAACCATTCAGGCTATGTGGCCACAACAATTTCTCACTGAGTTGGGAATTTAGTTTCATCGGTCGATCATCATCTGGTGTGACAACCAGAGCACTTTGAAGTTCTGCAGAGATCCAGTTCAGAGGCAGGGACGAAGCACATAGAGATCGACATGCACTACATCTGGGATTTAGTACACGAGGGGATCATCGACTTACAGTTCTATCCTTCAGCAGAATAGATGGAAGACATTTTCACCAAGACCTTCACTAAGCAGAAATTTCATTCTCTGAGAAGTTGTCTTGGAGTGAAGGACACGGTTGCCTAGAANGGCCTCATTACCGAGACCCAATCTTTAATTTCACCATAGTGATGTTCAGGGGGGGTGTTGGAGTTACTTCACACACACCTAGAATTTATTTTTCCTAAGGTCTTTATTTATTTATTAGTCATAAGTAGTCATTATCTAGTGTCCTATATTTTAGGAGAGAATATTCCACCTGGAGAATATTCTCTTTCAATTCACACTTCAGTTTGACTAGTTGAGTTGAGTTTAGATGTTGCATTGGGATCATCACCATGCAACATTGGGATCATCACCATACTAATTCGACCTTGCCTTGGTATCATCACCAGAGTGGCGCATTAGCCTTGATTCCCTGAGTTAACTCCTCACTACTTTTTGTTCAGACAATTAACTAAAGACTAGTTGACTAGTTAACTCAACTAGGTGGCAGTTCACTCCCGTAACTGCCTGAGTGACTAGAATAGGTGGTCGTTTGATCAGGGGATCAAATTTTGCTCAAAAATTCAAAGTGTTCGGAATCGCTTCAAATCGGACAAGAGCGTAGGCCTCATCATTGCGAACCCAACGCAACTCGTTTGGGTTCAAACGGACGTCGGGAGCGAGAGATATTACGTTCTGCTCAAATTTACAAACAGGCAAAAAAAGGGTTGCTGACTGTACAGTCTGTACAGTCCGTACGGATGCTGACGTGGCAGGTCGTACGACACGTGGCAGGATGGCATTCAGACAGTTGGCAGGTGACTTAGCATGTTTGGCAGCGAATGGAGCGACGACACGTGGCCCAGTTAATGGCCGCCACGTGTCATCTATTATTTGGTTAAAACTTATGTCGTTGGTCGGAGTCGACCCCGTGACCTCTGGGCAGGGGCAACGACTTGGCAAAGAGCCGCCAACCGGCGCACCACCATGTGGTACTTATTATATATATGGCATGAATTGTATTAAAGTTTGAAATGCGGGTGGTTTGGGCCACGACCGGGCCGGGGCTTAGCCCCAACCCTTGGTTGCACGCTATATAACATATGACTCACAGCTATGGTGTATGGCGCACGCACGCGGTTAATGTTTGTTCCAACGGTTATTACAACGACCGCCATTTGGCCTTTGACCATTGGCTTTTGAAACGGGAGCCCATATTTATGCTAGCGCGTGGTCGCATGGGTTAATATGACCTGGCACTTGACGGTTAGGGGCTAGGTGCGTGCGGTTGCGTCCGGTGCTAGGTTTTTACGCTTAAATAAGCGTGTGGGCTAGATTGAGCCATAGAAGGTGCATTTTGTAGATGCAGAGACAGCAAGCTTGAAGAGGGGACTTCCAGGAAGCCTATCTTCTTCAATTTTTGGCCAAACGAGGTGCCGAAAAAGCCCAGCTAGGGGTTTTTGGACGTTCTGAAGCCATTGGAGCAGTCTATTTGACAGTTTGAGCATTGTAAAGCACATTTTTTAGCACTTTGAGCAAATAATACTAATGATCCATTGGAAGCTGGACCAGGAGATCTAGCCCAAGAGAGGGGTGAGCTCCTTTATCATTTGTTGTGTTATGTGTTTTCTATTCATTGATTATGTTGTTGTTTATATGCATCTTGAATGAATCCTATTATAAGTTGTGTTGCAAAGATAATCCATTTGCATTTTTAACACATAAAATTTAACTTGCAAATATTTTCAAAATTACAAGTCTTCTTCATTTTTAGATCAAGTTGGTATCAGAGCATAGGTTTTTGAAGACTTGATTATTTGCAAGTGTTTTGTTTTCTGATGCTCACAAGGTTGAAACTCACAAGAGGAGAAGGTCAACTTGTAGATCCAAGTTCTCATCCTTCAAGGAGGAAGCATATACCATCACCGCAAGTTTCAAGGAGGCATTCACCAAGTATGGCTCATGAAGAGAGTCATGAACATGTTCATGTAGAAGATGAAGATCTCAGAAAGGCTGTCATGGAAATGAGAAAGATGATGAAGATCTTGATAGAAAGGAATACAAGGTTGCAAGGTGAAGGCTCCAACCCTTCAAAGCATAAGGGAGATAGTGGTGATAAAACTCCAAATGGAAATGGAGAGAATGGTGCTTCTCCACCACCCTCTCCTCCATCTTCTTCTTCTTCTTCTTCTTCTTCTACCAATTCAAGACCTCTTCCGAATTCTCCAAAGGGACATGGTAAAACTCCTTCACAAATTCCTTCATTAAAGCTTGATATTAAAT
>ML799091.1:109516-126653 GCA_009831015.1 Picea engelmannii | reverse complement strand
GGGGAGGTGTGATCAGGGGATCAAATTTTGCTCAAAAATTCAAAGTGTTCGGAATCGCTTCAAATTGGACGAGAGCGTAGGCCTCATCGTTGCGAACCCAACGCAACTCATTTGGGTTCAAACGAATGTCGGGAGCGAGAGATATCGCATTCTGTTCAAATTTACAAACAAGAAAAAAAGGGTTGTTGACTGTACAGTCCGTACAGTCCGTACAGACGTTAACGTGGCAGGTCGTATGACATGTGGCAAGTCGTACGACACGTGGCAGGATGGCATTCGAACAGTTGGTAGGTGACTTGGCATGTTTGGCAGCAAATGGAGCAACGACACATGGCCCAGTTAATGGCCGCCACATGTCATCTATTATTTGGTTAAAACTTATGTCATTGGCCGAAGTCAACCCCGTGACCTCCAGGCAGGGGCAACGACTTGGCAAAGAGCCGCCAACCGGTGCGCCACCATGTGGTACTTATTATATATATGGCATGAATTGTATTAAAGTTTGAAATGCGGGTGGTTTGGGCTGTGACCGGGCCAGGGCTTAGCCCCAGCACTTGGTCGCGCGCTATATAACATATCACTCACAACTATGGTGTATGGCGCGTGCGCAGGGTTAATGCTTGTTCCAACGGTTATTACAACGACCGTCATTTGGCCTTTGACCATTGGATTTTGAAATGGGAGCCCATATTTATGCTAGTGCGTGGTCGCATGGGTTAATATGACCTGGCCCTTGACGGTTAGGGGCTAGGTGCGCCTGTAACTGTCCTACAGTTCGCACCATTTGTGCGGTTGCGTTCGGTGGTAGTTTTTTACGCTTAAATAAGCGTGTGGGCTAGGTTGAGCCATAGAAGGTGCATTTTGTAGATGCAGAGACAGCAAGCTTGAAGAGGGGACTTCCAGGAAGTCTATCTTCTTCAATTTTTGGCCAAACGAGGTGCCGAAAAAGCCCAACTAGGGGTTTTTGGACGTTCTGAAGCCATTGGAGTAGTCTATTTGGCAGTTTGAGCATTGTAAAGCACATTTTTTAGCACTTTGAGCAAATAATACTAATGATCCATTGGAAGCTAGACCAGGAGATGTAGCCCAAGAGAGGGGTGAACTCCTTTATCATTTGTTGTGTTATGTGTTTTATGTTCATTGATTATGTTGATGTTTATATGCATCTTGAATGAGTAAATCCTATAATAAGTTGTGTTGCAAAGATGATCCATTTGCATTTTTAACACATAAAATTTTACTTGCAAATATTTTCAAGATTACAAGTCTTCTTCATTTTTAGATCACAGTTCATTCATGTAACTGTTGGTGTGTGTCCATATCACTCTAGACCACCACTATGGCGACTTGGTTCACCTCAATTCGAACTCATTGAGTTATACAGAGTATATCATGTGTAAATTATTCATTATTCATAACGGTTAATGAGAATTCTTCCATTCTTTCTCTCCTTCTTCTTCCTTCTCCAATTCTCTCTGCAAAAGTATGTATTATTGTTTAGTTAGATCTAGTTTGTGCAGGTTCAACACATTTACACCAAGAATATATGAGAGATAATAAAACTTTACATTTAATTATCACCATCAACCAACCATCACATAGAACCTGATAATGCTTCATGAGACTTATTCAAATTCTGCAATTCTTCACTTCTTGGAATACTCTGATCCTATAGATAATATTACTCAATGTATTCTCTGAAACTCCTCCAAGTTTCACTCCTCGAATCCTCCCAGAAAAGGATTTATAGAGAAAATGGTAGACCTTATTCAATTATGGTTTATTCAGGAGAGAGAACTTGTACAGCATGCCCCGTGCTCAATTTTTAACATCATATTCTGAAATTTTTACACAGGAAACTATAGCCCGTAATCTTTCCAATGCAATTGGTATCACTTCATTTGGATTGTCTATGAAGACGTTATGATTGTTTTACCCGGAACACTTGTTTATGACTAGCTTCAGGACTAGTCAAAAACTCTATCTTCCACGGAGTGTATCTCCAAAATTATAGCGAACAAAGA
Source organism: Picea engelmannii (assembly GCA_009831015.1). NCBI lineage: Eukaryota > Viridiplantae > Streptophyta > Pinopsida > Pinales > Pinaceae > Picea > Picea engelmannii. The sequence continues at coordinate 124,629 of ML799091.1, read as the reverse complement.
GCTGAAATTTTTACAACGGGTACCTAGATATGTCTTCTCAATACCATACCAATTTTACCATCTAAATCGTTTTAGAAAACAATTTATAGCGAAAATGGTAAGATGACCTGTAAATAACATACCTTAGAACACATCACCAAAAGACTTCATCCTCCCTTGAAATTTGTCCTTCTTTACTTCAGATTTCCTCTGAAATTCAACTTATATCTCCTCATTCATTAACAAACTTATGTGTGTTGAAAAATGAATGTTTAATGAGATGTATTTATACCCTTTATGTCACTTCTTTTTAACATTAGGGCCGACCTGACACTTTCTTATTTTGTAATTATTTTCTTAAATTATCTTCAGGGCTGACCTGTACTTCCTTCTTCAATTCACTTTGTCATCTTCAAAAATTCATTTCTCCTCAACCATGAGGATCCACGTGATGTTCCACCTACCACCGGAAACAACATGATGTATATTATTCAACATGTTGTTGTATCTCCATGTGCACTGTCCTTCATGTCCAAATACCTTCATCAATCTTGCGATCCAAAACCAATGACTAGGGTTGACATCAATGACAACAACCAATCTTCCAACAATGTCTCCCTTTGTCATTGATGGAAACACTCATTCTCCCCCTGTTATCATGATTCCAATTTATCTCCCCCTTTGAAATCAATGGCAAAGGGTGGGGTTTCTCCCCCTGAGTTCAATGGCATAAGGTGACCTTCTTCTTTGGGGTTGCTCCCCATGAACATGTGGCACTCAATAATACTTCATCCTTATTTTTTGTCTTTGGGACTTTTTCTTCCTTTGAATCCTTTTGTGTGTCTTTTGTCTTGTCTCTCTTCTTTATGTCTAGGATGTATATGTTGTTCAGTCTTCTTGTTGTAGTTGCAACCAATCTTCCTGAATTATTTTCTCTGATTTTACATTTTCGAAAGTCAAACATAAGAGTGTATCCTTGATAACATATTTTGCTGACACTAAGGAAATTATGCTTCAGATCTTCAACCAATAGGACTTTTCATGCTTTTACATTTTCACTTCCAAGCTTTACAGTTCCTTTTCCAAGTATTTTGGTAGATGAGTCATCTCCAAATGCAACATTTCCACCCTTTTTCTTCAAACTGACAAATTTTCTTTGATCTCCGGTCATATGAGATGAGCATCCATTGTCTATGAACCATTCAACTTCTTCTTTGCATTATTTAGCGACCAATGTTATTCTGCAGTTTTCATTGTGTGGAATTTCTTTCATTTTCCATGTTGTAGTTGGTATAGGGACATTTGGCATATGATTATATTCCTTCATCTCTCTGCAATCTCGTGCTTTTTGACCAAGATTATTGCACTTGTAACATACAATATTTTGATCCATTAATGGGTCAAATGGATTATAATTTGTGTTGACAGGTATACGAACATTTCCATATCTATTATTTTACCATTCATGTAGCTTGTGTATTTATTCCTTTCATTGATTCTACAATTGATTACCTTGTGTCCAAAATTTCCACAAGTATAACAATGTCCAATAAAGAAATTTTGATACATGGGAGTAAGGCTTCTTTGTGGTGTAGTCCATATGGGTTCATGGTTTATTCTTTTGCAGTTTCATTCATAATGATTTCTTTCATACCTAATGGGAGAGAAACTTCTTGATGTCTCATTCCTTCTGAATTCTAGTCTTCTATCTTGTTGTTCAACTTGCTCTGGAGTGTTGGTTTCATCATTTTCATCTTCCTTCTCTTGTTTTGTTGTCTTCAAACTGTCATTATATCCTAGTCCTGTCTTGTCGTTTGGAGATATTTGACTGTTAAGGATCTCATTTATTTTTTCAGTGCTTTTCTCAAACTTCTTCAACTTTTCTATTGTCAATAGTAGCTCCCCTTTTGTGTAATCCAATTCTACTTTAAAATTCTCATAATCTTCTAATTGTTCCTTCAAGCTACCAATGGTCTTTTCAAGCCTGTAATTCTCTTCTTCACAACTACTCAATTCACCTTTTAGTATTATGTTTGTGTTTCTAATCTTGTTATTTTCAGTTTCAACATGCTTCAACTTTTCAAGATTCTCATCTTCTTGTTCACTATGTACGTTGTCTTTGTATCCCCAAAAGGAATCAAAGTTGGTTTCTTCATATGAATCTTCTTCAGAAATGATTTCTTCTTCTTTAGAGCTCTTGTGATCATCATCCTGGGTTTCTTGGGTTATGAAGAGGGCTTCTCCTACATCATTATCTTCTTCATCACTCTCATTTGAGGAGATGTCATCATCCTTGGAGTAGAAGCTTTTTTTATTGTTGAGACTTCTCTTTTTATAGTAGCAGTTTTCAACAATATGTCCTATTCTACCACAGTTAAAGAATTTGAGAGGAGACTTACCTTTGTATCTTCCAGTTCCCCTCTGGAACCTTCTTACGAAATTTGTTATTTCTTCATCACGGTCGTTATCCTTGTCTTCTATCTTCTTTATGGCTTTAAAGGCTGCTTCATTGTTTAGTTGGTCACTTTTTGTACCTTTTCTCATTTCATATGCTATAAGAGACCCGTGTAATTCATCCATTGTCATTTTGGTCAAGACCCTAGTTTCTTCAATGGCGGAAACCTTAGCATCATACTTCAAGAGAAGTGATCTCAACACTTTTTGTACAACCAAGGATTCATTGAGCTCTTCACCTAATCCTCTCATAGCATTAACAACTTCATGAACTCTAAGAAAATAGGTTGCAATATCTTCATTTTAATCCATCTTCAAATTTTCAAATTCTTCTCTATGTCGTTGAAGCTTGACCTGCTTAACTTTTGGATCACCTTCATAGATAGTCTTGAGTTTGTCCCATACCTCTTTAGAAGTGTTGCAGTCCATCACTTTGCTAGCAATGGTTAGTGCCAATGCTCCTAGAATAACATGTATGGCTTTTGAATTACAACTCATAATATTCTTCTCATTTGGATCGGTTGGAGAATTATTTGGGATTACATAGCCATTTACAACTGAGTGCCAAATGTTTACTCCGAAATATGTTAGGTAAGTTTTCACTCTATCACTCCAGTATGCATAATTGCTTCCATCAAATCATTGAATCTCATTTGAAATGTGCTCATGGTCATCCATATCTTCTCAGGATTCTCCTTCCAGTGGTTAAACTGTTCTGAAGGCAACCTGCTCTGATACCAATTATTAATACTGAGAGGGGGGTGAATCAATATCAAGTACAATTTAAAAAAAAAATCAACTTATACTTAAACCATTCAATTATATCCAATGAAAAATGAACAATAGTATAAGAGTTACACCAATACAGCACAATACACCATGCACAATATATGAGAAATAATCAATAGTTATTGTTCAAGGGATGTAATGACTTCCAAAGGTAGCTACAGCTTCCAAATATAAAGAAAGGGATAAAACACCAAAAGGAAGATACAATCCTTCAATATCAAGAGAGGGTTTACCTCTCCATCATTTCCCCTTCCTTCCACCCAAGAATATATGAGAGATAATAAAACTTTACATTAAATTATCACCATCAACCAACCATCACATAGAACGTGATAATGCTTCCTGAGACTTCTTCAAATTTTGCAATTCTTCACTTCTTGGAATACTCTGATCATGTAGATAATATTATTCAATGTATTCTTTGAAACTCCTCCAAGTTTCACTCCTTGAATCCTCCCAGAAAAGGAGTTATAGAGAAAATGGTAGACCTTATTCAATTATGGTTTATTCAGGAGAGCGAACTTGTACAGCATGCCCCGTGCTCAATTTTTAACATCATATTCTGAAATTTTTACACATAAAACTACATCCCGTACTCTTTCCAATTCAATTGGTCTCACTTCATTTGGATTCTCTATGAAGACGTTATGATTGTTTTACCCGGAACACTTGTTTATGACTAGCTTTAGGACTAGTCAAAAACCATATCTTCCACAGAGTGTATCTCCAAAATTATAGCGAATAAAGAGCTGAAATTTTTACCATGGGTACCTAGACATGTCTTCTCAATACCATACCAATTTCACCATCTGAATATTTCAAGAAAAAAATTATAGCGAAAATGATAATATGACCTGTAAATAACATACCTTAGAACACATCACCAAAAGACTTCATCCTCCCTTGAAATTCGGCCTTCTTTACTTCAAATTTCCTCTGAAATTCGACTTATATATCCTTGTTCATTAACAAAAGTGTGTGTGTTGAAAAATTAATGCTTAATGAGATGTATTTCTACCCTTTATGTCACTTCCTTTTAACATTAGGGTCGACCTAACACTTTCTTATTTTGTAATTTTTTCTTTAATTATCTTCAGGGCCAACCTATACTTCCTTCTTCAATTCACTTTGTCATCTTCAAAAATTCATTTCTCCTCAACCATGAGGATCCACGTGACGTTCCACCTACCACCGGAAACAACATGATGTATATTATTCATCCATGGGTGTTGTATCTACATGTGCATTGTCCTTCATGTCCAAATGTCTTCATCAATCTTTCGGTCCAAAACCAATGACTAGGGTTGACATCAATGACAACAACCAATATTCCAACATATTCATATGGTTTCCGTTAAACTTTTTCTGAGATATGTTTGGGAGACTATAGCCTATGAGCTTAAATAAACTTCAATGGAGGTATAATGCTTCATAGTTATACATATTCAGATTGGATGAGCAGTAGAGTGGACCGGAAGAGTACTTCCAGATATTGTTTTAGCTTGGGTTCAACTATGATCTCCTGGTCTAGCAAGAAACAGGGCTCCATAGCCCATAGCACTGTAGAAGAAGAATACATTGTTGCAAATGTTTCCAGTATAGAAGCAGCGTGGCTCAAAAAGCTACTCGCAGATTTGTACAGTCTTGAGTTGGAACCCACAGTAATCCACTGTGATAACCAGAGTTGTGTAAACCTCTCTGTGATTCATGTGTTTCTATGACAAAACACATTGAGATGAGATATCACTATGTTCGGGACATAGTGCAGAAGAACATTCTCAGTATTTAGTATGTTCCAATGGTCGAACAAAACACAGACATTTTAACCAAGCCTCTATCATTGACAAAGTAAGTGTACTTTTGAGATAAGCTTGGTGTTGTTGAGAATGTCTCTCTTGTTGAGAGGGAGTGTTGAAATTAATGCAGCTGCAAGAGCCATTCTCTAGAGTATGGAAAACACCCTAGTTGTAGACTAGGCCCCCAACACACTCCTGGGGTTTCTTGGTATGAGACCAAGCAGTGAGAGCCATGGCAAAAGACCCTTGTGAGGGGCCCCAGTAGATGACTGGGGTTCTTGGTCTAGAACCAAGCAGAAAGACCCTTGTGAGGGCCCCCAGTAGATGACTAGGGTTCTTGGTCTTGGACCAAGCAGTAGGTCCCTAGATGTGTCTAGGGCCCCTGGATGTGTTCCAAGGAATCCTTTCTTAGTGCTTGGATTGATCCTTGGATATGTTCCTTTGTGGTTGAGATAAATCCCTAGATGTGTCTAGGGCCCCTAGACGTGTTCCAGGGAACCTTTTCTTAATGCATGGGTTGATCCTTGGTCTTGTACCTTGGTGGATAAGACCCTAGATGTGTTCTAGGGCCCCCAGATGTGTTATGGGGCAACCTGGTTCTTGATCGGGTAGATCTTGGCGTAATACCAAGATGTGTTGATGTGTGATCATATTCCTCTCTCCTAGGATGTATCTAGGAATGTCTATGAAGATGGACATGAGCACATTGTTGATGTACCCCCTTATGTAGTGATTATAAAGTTTATAGGTCACTATGAGACTCATGTGGACATGTTTTTCCATTATGTAACTCCCTTTGACTTTGTCTTAAAAGGTAACCCTTTGTTGTTTGTTTTCACACTTGTTTTATGTGATGGGGATTTTATTTATGGGATTAGGGTTTTAATTAAATATTAATTCACATATTAATTAATATTTATATTAATTAAATGTCAATAATTAAATATAATTATAATTACCCTAATCCCTCTCCCTAACTATAAATTAGACCCTACCCTTTGTATTTTTGTGACTTGCACTCACTCTCTCATCTCCCTAAATTGTTGTGGCTACCTCAGTGACACTTCTCCCTCTTTTGGTGCGGCCTCCTTTTGTCTATCATTTTCAGTTCTGAGCTTTGTGTTGGCTAGAATTTTCTCCCTTAAGGTTATGTTGAAGGATTGATGGTTGGATCTACCACTACCAAACTATGAGGTGCCTCTCTTGCTTCCAAATCTATCTCTCTTGCAGCCTGACCTGTTTCAGTGGGTGCCTCTCCCTTTTAGGGCCACGGATCTATGCTTTAAGTGTCGTGGTCTCTCTCCTTTGTTGTGTGGTATTCCCTCTAGCTGCCGCATGGAGTTTTGAGTCCATTGTGAGGGTTACTCAGATTGTTGTCCAGTTTTGTATGGAGGGTTTGACTCTTATATATCAGATCTGAGATTTGTATGGAGGGTTTGACTCTTATATATCAGATCTGAATTTTATGTGAAGGGTTTGACTCTTATTTTCCAGATCTGAGTTTGTGTTTGCTTATGGAGGGTTTGACACTTGTATATCAGATCTGAGATTTGTATGGAGGGTTTGACTCTTATACATCATATCTGAGTTTTTTATGGAGGGTTTGACTCTTATATTCCATATACGAGTTTGTGTTTGCTTATGGAGGGTTTGACTCTTATATTCCATATCTGAGTTTGTGTTTTCTTATGGAGGGTTTGACACTTGTATATTAGATCTGAGTTTGTGTTTGTTTATGGATGGTTTGACACTTATTCCATATATGAGTTTGTGTTTGTTTATGGAGGGTTTGACACTTGTATTCTAGATCTGAGTTTTGTGTTTGCTTATGGAGGTTTGAAACTTGTATTCCATATCTAAGGGTTTCCTTACTTGTTGTCCAGATCTAAGTGTTCTCTTATGATCTGAGTGTTCCCTTATAGTTGATCTACTTGTTGTCCTAATCTTAGGGTTCTCTTGTGATTGATTTCCTTGTTGTGTTATCATTGTTTATTGGAGGGTTTTCCTATTGGGGTTATTTGCTATTATGACTTTGGATTATTGTTGTTTCCATTGGGGTTTACTATCCATGGAAAAATTGTCCCACAGTTCTTTTGACAGATATCAAACCCAAGAGGTTTGATCTATGAAACTAAACTTCATCTGAGCATACTTACAGAGGCATACATCTACACATGTGACAGGTACACCTCTCATTGATTATGGTGGTAAGATATAGTTTATTTTGTACTAGAAAATATTGTTTGTTTCAGATCTTTTTATCTTCTATGTTGATCTAGTGGATAGAAAAATTTTAAAAGTACATTGTTTTTCTATTTCCCCTATTTCTAACACTTTCCATACTTCTTCCCTTTCGTCTCCTCATCTTTTGGGATTTTCGGGTGCACTGACCCAAAAAGGGATTGTGCCTCATTTCATGGGAAGAAGGGATTGAAGGCCCAAAGGGAAATGTAGTTGGAAAAAGATAAAAGCCAAAATCATAAACTTCTAGATGCTCGCCCAAGAGGTCTTGGGAACAATGAAATGTTTCTCCTAAAATAATTGAACGACCTGCAAAATAAAACTCACATTATATAGATATCCCACTTGTTGAAGTGTGTACGTGTACATGATGTCCCTTTCTTTCCATGCATATGGCACTCTGTGTACCTCTAGCTTCAAGTGACGTTCTGGTACTCTTTTTTTTCCATGTCTTATAGTATCCAATTGTTTTGGACTTTAATTAATTAATGGCAATAAATTGTCTTGGAAAAATGTCACAATGTGGATGAAGGGAATCACACCCTCTACAAAGGCACCCATAAATGAGACAATATGAACCCTTGTATGTCATGAACCCCATGCCCAAAAGTCTTATCCCACTCCACCTCATACTCACACATGGCTTAGATAGGTTTCCCTTGGGAAACACCTTTGACTTTGGGATTGATTGCTTCGACACCCCTCCCACACCTAAATTTGACAAATTGTATAAGGTCTTTGAGCATTTGTTTAGTTTGAGAAAGGGTGTTTGATGCACATGTTTGGGTGGTTCTATTATTAAATGTGGCTTACTTGGCATGATTCTTGTGAATTATGGACCTTTGGAGGGAGTACATCTTTGTCTTTGTGGGACCTTGCCCAATGGACAGGTATTCATGAGGAGATGACTTGTTCAAACCTTTATGGGGATTTGGAGACTAAAGATGGATACAAAGACCCCACATTTGGGGCAGGTTGGTGGTTAGAATTTGCATAGTGAAGAATGAGGTCATTTCCTTGGAAGGCACTCTAGCATGGCTGACAATGGGCTCCCACTTTCTCCCACCAGGAAGTTGGCCTTTGGAGGCTTGGTTGCCACTCACCTAGCCCCTGACGTCACCATGGAGAAGGTTAGGGTTGGATGGGGATCAGATCTTGATGGAAGTAGGTGTTGGCATGATGTTTTACGATGTGTGGCATGGTTATTGGCCTTTGGAGGCCCAACATTCCACTAAGCATCCTTAATGTCATTTTCATGGAGCCTAACGTCACCCTATAAGGGCATGACGTCATCCTTAAGGGATATTTTGATGTAATTTTAAGGGCAATTTTGTAAGGTCGGCCCTGTTATATTTTTAAGTTGACATTTTTAGGGGAAAAGATGATATAAATACACCTTTGCAAATTCATTTTTACATAAGACTCCTCTCACAAGAGAGGTAGATCTAAAATTTTTGCCTTAGTGGCATTTATGGCTGAAATAACTAGTGTGCACCTCTTGGAGAAGTTGTTTTGTGATGCCTCTTGGATATTTTGTGGTGGAAAGTCTTCAACTAGGATTTGTGCTTGATTATTCTTGGTGAAGTAAGTAAAAATCTGCAATTTGTTTACACTATAAATGTTGTGGTATATTTAACTTGTTCATGTTTACAATTATGAAACTGTTTGCTCTTAAACCTTGGGAGAGGGACATAAAGTGATTCTTCCTCTCTCTAGTATTTTTCCACTTGTTAAATTGCTAAGAAGATATTGTCTAGAAAGGCTTATAAAGCCCTAGGTAAAGTGTTAACACTTCAAAAGTTTTGTTCTAGAGCTTGTTGCAAATATTTTTCAAGTGTCCAAGGAAAAGAGGAATTTGTTAGAGCCCAAAAGAGCTTGCACTCTAGCTAAATTCCATCTTTGAGAGTTAGAGCTTGAGGCCTGGAAGAGCCAACACCTCAAGATTCTATCTTTTTATCCTTAGACAATTATTATCATTTATTTCTCCAAGTTATTAATGTTGTTGTAATTGACTCCATAAGCCCAAGAGGCATTGATTTCTATTGCTCTTGTGAAGGATTGATCAAACAAACACTCAAACTAAATTCTCTCAAGATTTTACTAAATATCTCTAACCCTAACTTAACCTAGATCACTAATTTGGTTGTTGTTGTTGCAAAACATTGCTACAACCTTACTAATTCACATTAATTTGTTGCATACACTAACTTAACTCATAGTTAAACTACTCAGAAATTGCTTGCGACAATTGTTAGATAAACCACTTGATATATGCTTAATTTTCACTGTCTTTTCTTGCAATTTTGAGCACTAATTATCTTGGTTGTTATAAAACTGATAAACTGATAATTCATTTTGAACATTAATTGTTGTTATAAATTGGTAACTTGTTGCGGTTTTACTTTAGCTAGCGTATATTTTGATTGTCTATTGTCTATTGAGGTCTTATTATCATCCATGTACTTGGAAATTGTTATATATATGCTATAGTGTTCTTGTTTTGGGAAGGTACACCAATATTCTTCTTTGCCTCAATTCCTCAGACATAGACATTCTTGAATTAGATGACCAGTGAGAGGGAGGTATTTCTTAGCCATATCCTTAGCTTACCCAACCATTTAGACCATCGAGGATGCCTCCCTTGGGTTGGACCTTCATCCATCCCTAAAAGTGGGGATTTCTCACTAAGGTGACAGTGGTGGGATATCCTATTGTTGCGCCAATTTCACCAACTTGCCTTGGTCTTTGAATAAGTACAAATTGTGCAATAACACCAGCCACAAGCAATAAATGTGAGACACAATTGGGAGTAAAAACCATTGTCACCTTAGCAATTACTCCCCTTGTTTTAGTGATGGATGATTCCACCACAAGGGAGGCTTCCCGGGTGAACTTAGGGGGATGGAGAGTGTGATGCAAAGGTTTGTAAAGGATCCCTCATTTGGTCACTAGATGAGATTGATTAGGGTTTGAAGAATGATGACTTTAGTAGAGGAGAGAGGCAATTTGATTGATAACCTGCAAAACCAATGTTAGAACCAATATCCCAAGACCAAAAATCATGAAAATAAACCCCCAAACACTAAGGGAAACAACAAGAAACCTTTATGTCCCAAAAATTGCAGCAGACTGTAAATTATATCAGCAAAAATAATATGTTAACAACTGCAATAAATCACCATCAAAATCAACACTAAGTGATGGAAAATAAAAGCTTATAAATAGTAGACAATTTTTCAATGATTAAACAACAGTTTTAATGGTTGAATGGGTTGCAAATAAGTGTTATCATCAAGTTTATAACAGCCCTAGATGGTTGTAGAAAACATTTTCTACAGAAACAAGTTTCCACCATAGAAAACAAAAAATAAATGTCAATTTGTAGCCCTTAACAAGCAGATTAATTTGCAATATTCAAGCACAATTTTCTATGGTGAAAAGGTAAGTAAACAAGAGTAAGAGAGAGGTTTTTCTACATCCCTAATGGCTGTAGCTAATTTTTTATTACAGAAGAAAGAAATTCTCCAAGAAATCAAGATGTTTTAGCATGGAATGACAGCTTGGAGTATGAGCAATTTATCTAAAAATCGAAAGATTACAAGAGAGCAATTTAAACGTTTCTCAATGCAAAATTTTACTTTCTCCAATGCAACTAGTGCTTTGTCTATTGGGTAATGGAGTCATAACATCAAAAAGAAGTTAAATGGATAATAATGGAGGACTTGAACCTTGGACTTAAACACTTATAAGCCGAGTCGTACCTCTAAAATTAGTCACCTCGCTTGCTAGTTGATGGGAAACTAGGTTTTAGGAGCTAGGGGGATAGACCATCCTAACCCCTAGTCTTAAAACCCTAGCCAAGAAAGGATTCAAGGGGATAGAGACTCCTAACCTTCAAATCAATCCTTGAATATCCTCCTTTCGCAAAGAAAAATGGCTTGAAGGAGGGGATAAACAATCCTAAACTTCCTAGGGTTTCTTCAAGTGAGAAATAATCGAAGCAAATTGCAACAAATTAACCTTAAACATCAACAAAACTGCAAGAAAAAACATCCAATAAGTAGCTTAGGTCACAAACCATCCTCCACAAGTGAAAGAATTCATCTCCAAGCATATCGCATCAGCAAATTTCCCCAAAAAGACAAATCGCATGTGTTGGGGTCCTATAATCATAGGTAACTTTTTTATTCAGCTACCTATTTGGCGTTTCCCCCCATGATGAAGACATCTAGCTTGTTGGGCTCAGTTGATTCTGTTTCCCCCTCCATTTGTTTCGCATGATCCTTCATCACCCTGCCCGATCCTTCGTCACCTTGATGCACCCTTCATTCTCTCATCCTTCACTCTTCACCCCTTCTCCATTTTCATCCTTGCATAAACAAACTTAGGATAAAAAAAAAAACATTAAATTAATAAAATTAGATTAGACTTATTAATAATTAATTAATTAATCATTAATAATTAAGTTAGTTTGTGTAAGTTAATAATTAGGTTAGTTTATTAAATTAAAACATTAACTAAGAAATTAAATTATTAAACACATAAATTAAAAAACACAAAACATTTAAATAAAACATAAAATATTAAATGTTAAATATAATAACAATTAAAAACAAAACATTTATTAAAAAAGAAATAAAGCAAAACATAAATGAAACAAAAATAAACAAAAACAAAATTTAAAAAATAATAAACACAAAATTAAACTATCCCAAAATTTGCACCCACATACGTTTCTTCGTATAGCCTGGACCCCCCCCGCACATCCCATCAACACCAAGGGGGTCAAAACAAGTGGTATTGGGAGGGACATTGTTGGCAAATGTTTAACAAGCAGTGTATGCTTGTCATTGATGGCAAGTACAGCAGTGAAGATGGCATGAGTACAGGAAGAATGTAACAGACGGGCATCAGAAGTATTTTGGGAAGACGTTGCATAACAAGCTCGATAAGTTCAAAAGAGATAGTGGAGAGGATTGTTGGCAGGTTTAACAGGCAAAGTGAGCTTGTAATTGATGGCAGGATCAAAGTGTGCATCGATGGAAAAACAGGAACAAAGTAAGCTCAGGAGGGATTAGCGCAGAGTCGCACGCAGTGCGTAGATGTGCACCAGGGACGAGGCAAGAGAGATAGCGTACTCAGGATCTCAAGCGGATCAAAGGTCGAGGCCTTTGACACTTAGAAATTCTTCTAAGTAAGGAGGATGCATAAGCTCGGGCGGAGAAGCGAAGTGATAATGGAAGAGGAGGACAGATCTTAGGCGTCAGATCTGAGCGTAAGATCTGACCATCGTTGGATCAGGGAGAACCTGCACGTTCATTAAAGTGCAAGGAGAAGCGGGTATACAAAATCCCGAAAGAAGGAGGACCGTCCATCTACGAGTAGGACACGTGGACACAGATCAGTGTTTCGCTAATTGGAAAGTCAAAGTTTAGAAATGCTCCAACCTCTCACCTCTCGAAATCGTGATATGCGAAATCGCGATTTAATCGTACCCGTTGGATCAAGGTGTGATCTGGGTCGTCAGATCCAGGAGGTGAATATGGAAAACCACATTAGAAAGGACAGTCGTGGACCGTTGGATCAAGAGGACGCGTGGCGAAAGATCAGAGCACCACAAAGACTCCATTTCGGAGTTTCGCAGATCGAGAAATCCAAAGGAAAGAGGTTCAAACTCGCGATATGCGAGATCACGAAAAGATCTTGACCGTCAGATCACCAAGGATTGTGGACCGTTGATCAAGCATGAAGAAAGCTTGTGAAGTGTCGAAATCACAACAAGATCTGAACCATTGGGTACATAGGACACGTGGCAAAAGATCGTCATGTCATTGACTGGAAAGTCAAAGGAACGAGGTTCCCTAACCTCTCGAATTTGCGATATGCGAAATCGCGAAACAATCTCAGTCGTCAGATCAAGGTTTGATCTAGACCGTCGATCTGACTCCATCTCGGAGCTTCGCCTATCGCGACTTGGAGTGACAAGAACCTCCATCTAAGGAACCGCGAGATGCGAATTCACGATGAGATCTGGACTGTCAATACACCAAAAGCCTGGACCGTTGATCTGAGCTCCATCTCGGAGTCTCGCCTATCACGACTTGGAGTGATGAGAATCTCCATCTAAGGAACAGCGAGATGCGAGATCGCGAAAAGATCAGGACCGTCGGATCACCAAGAACGTGGACCATTGATCTGAGCTCCATCTCGGAGCTTCGCTTATCGCGACTTGGAGTGACGAGAACCTCCATCACAGGAATCGCGAGATGCGAACTCACGATAAGATATGGACCGTCAATACACCAAGATTCTGGACCGTTGATCTGACTCCATTTTGGAGTTTCGCAAATCGCGACTTGGAGAGGCAAGAAACATAACCACAGGAGTGTCTAAGTGCCGAAACGTGAAATTACCAAATGCAGTTGTTGAATAAAGGCTGTGGTCACAACCTTTGGTCACATCGGTGAGAGATGGAGGAAAGAGCTAGAGAAACCAAGCTCCTTTTCGGGGATCGCGACTGGGAGTGTTGAGACACTTGGTCACCCAAATGTCGAATTGTCGAATGCCGAAATGCCGAAATGAATGCAAGATCGCATGGAGCCAATCCAATGGTGCAGGCAAATTTGAGCATAATCGGAGGGCTAATATTTCTCCTCGCAGTGTAACTGCTAGAAACCATTGATGGTCTCTGCCAGAGAATTCGAAGAGACCTCTGTGTGATCGCCAGAGGAGATGAAGAGTCTCCAAGCTTCGTCCAGTGAAGGAAGACGATTTTTAGAGGGATTGACAGGTGGATGAGCATTGAAGTTTGTAACTGAAAAATAAAGGATAAGCTCGACTGTGCCAGAGAAGACGAAGAGTCTTGACTGCCAGAGAGGCTGAGAAATCTCAGCAGAACACCCAGTGATGCTGGAGGCGTGGTGGGAACCACCAGAGAAGCTGAAGAGTTGCTATGATGATCAGGCAGAGCACTTGAGATGTGGAGGAAATTGGCGCGGTGTGAGCATGCAGAGGAATGGTGAATATTGCATGCATAAGGTGCACAGAAGCTATATATACACGGTACAGAGAAGAGATGCGGTTGTTGTTGTTGTTGGAGTTTTTGTGGTTGTTGTTGTTGAAGGTGATTCATGCGTGAAGAAGGAGGAGAGTGCAGCAGCTGAATTGAACAGAAGAGGAACTGTGTAGTGAATGGACATGGCGCACAAAGCAAAAAAAGCAGAAGAACAGACAGCGCAAGTCATGTGTTTAGGAAGGCAGTGAGGCAGACAAAGCAACGAAATGCAGCAGAACAGTGATGAGTCTGGTAAGCCATTGTTGAACATTATATCACTGTAATAAGTTTCGGTAGCAAAGATTTATAATCCAAGGTGGTTGGGAGGTGCTAGGGAGGATTGTTGTCCTCAAAGGTTCAAGTGGGTACTTGAACACAGGGAGTTGTAGCTTCCATCTGGTTGCAGCCAAAGAAACCAGGGTGGCAGGGTGGTGCAAGGGAGAACTCTTGTTCTCTGTTATATAGGTTGGTGCCTGTATGATTGGAAGTTGGTGCTTCCATCCAGTTGGTGCTGGAAACACTTAGGGAGTTGGTGCTTCCTTCTAGTTGGTGCTAGAGAAACCAGGTAGTTGGTGCTTCCTTCTAGTGGGTGCTAGAGAAAATAGAAATTCGGTGCTCTCAGCAAGTAGCAGCTTGCAAAACTGAGGTTGTAGCCTCATTATGAGTTGGTTCTCATATGTATGATAATGTAAAGACTGTAATTATTGCTTATCATTTAAAGAAAAAGAGGTTTTTACCCTGTGTGGGTTTCCTAGGGAAATATCTGTCTCTATGTTTCTCACATATGTGACTGATGCTGA
>ML799091.1:47591-62174 GCA_009831015.1 Picea engelmannii | reverse complement strand
CAAAGGGGGAGAAATAACCCTCTCAAAAACTCTGCGGCAGATGAAAAGCGCGCAAGAGGAAACAGATGAAACCTGCGAGAGATTCTGAGAGAAATGCAAATCCATGGCAACTAGGGTAAACCCTAGCAGGAAAGACATATATTCTTTTATGCATACTGTTACATTATTTGGAAAATAAGAAGCATTTAAAAAGAAAAAGAGATATGATGCATTTTCTTTTTGCAGGGAATGCTTGATCCGAAGTGCACGTCACAGAGTGAACTTCCATCCCTTTAAGTGCTAGGCTTGAGGAGTATATATTCTACTAAAATTGTCAGGCATTTGTTGATTCCTTCGAAACTCATATTATGCAGGTGGGGCATATTGAGAGTAAAACCCTGGTGGGTGGCAAATCTCATTGCCCAAAATAGACTTGATGTTTATCCGACAATAATTAAACAATAAAGAATTGGATGAAAAGCATAAAGACTACTTACCTTCCGTCGAGAAGATCGTGATGACTCCATGAACAGAGCAACCTTGTGAATCTGGAAGCTAGAATTCATTCTCCCAATTCAACAATCCAACAATTTGAGATCTGTTAGAAGTTTAATAGACCACAGATTTCCACCCCATCCCGCTCACTTCAACCTATCATACATTTCTGAAAAAAAATCCCTCCATGGCAGCTGAATCTCATTAATTCACAATTGCAAATTGTTTTCCCTGAATTGTTGATGCCATAATGTAAAAATTCAAAGGTCTCTGAATCGCCAAAATGTAAAAATTCAAAGGTCTCTGAATCGGCAACGGACTGTTCAGAGTACTCCAACTGCAACCTGTTCCATGTGACATTCTTCTCCTGAAAGACTCAGAGCCATTTCAGACTTTATTGGAAAAATTCTAAGTTAAAAAAACTGACACCGGACTGTGCCGAGCACTCCAACGGCAACCTGTTCCATGTGACATGCTTCTCCTGAAAGACTCAGAGCCATTTCAGACATTATTGGAAAAATTCAAAGTTAAAAAACCTGACAACGGACTGTGCACAGTACTCCAACGGCAACCTGTTCCATGTTACATTCTTCTCCTGAAAGACTCGGAACCATTTCAGACTTAATTGTAACAATTAAAATAAAAATATAAAAAAAATCCTTATTAATAGTTTTTTCCATTCTGCGGATTGTAAGAGGTAGAGTACGAAAAACTTACTCATTTAAAAGTTATGTAGGTATTTGGGTTGGTGTGATAATTTGTTAGGGAGTTGGTTAGGTGTTTTACGAAATGACTTTTTCAATTCGAATTTGGGGATACAAATTGGTTAGGTGTTTTACGAAATGACTTTTTCAATTTGAATTTGGGGATACAAATTTACAAGAATCACTATTTTTTGTTGTTCAAAATTCATTTCAGAATGCAGAAATGGATTCAGCATGTTGAAAAACTCCCAAGGTACTCTGATTCTACATAAATAATCACTTAAATCTACTAGTCCAACCATTTCGGGTAAATATCCCTAAAGAAAATTTTCATTTAGTAGAATCTTCAGTCCAATGCATTTCTTCGTGTTCTCCCTCAAGGAATATGTTCATTATGTAGCAAAAGGATCATTTTTATGGACAAAAATGTATGGTAAAATTAAAATTTCATCATGAACAAAGTTTTGTGTATGGTAGAGTGATGTTCCAAGGGGTTTTTCCTCTCTCTAAATCGATCCAAAACCTTAAAAAAAATCAAAGTTCTAGATCAATAGAACTTTGACTTCTTAGTTCATTCATTTTCAACAATACAATGGCTATTTGCTATAAGATTAGATGACTCCCATTGTCAAAACTAATATTGTCAATTGTTTCAATGTCATGCCTTGTAGCCTCCATCTAACTTGTAATTTTCTATGTGATGTGAGGTAACTACAAAATATCACTATAGTGGGATTTTATTCCATATTAGTAGTGATGTGAGTTCTAAAGGAATGAAGCTATATGGAAGTTTAATTAGCCATTTGCAAGGTCTTTATGATTAACAATAAAGAAATGGAAGAACAAAAACTTGAGTGATTGTGAGGTCTTTTTTATTAACAATAAAGACTTGGAATAATAAAAATGTAGTCGATAGCCAAGCTTTAATAGAGTTAGTAATGCTTACATACTTTCGAATAACAAGCATGTAAGGAACCCACCTCTTGTAGGATGGGTAAAGATCAACTTTGAGAAGGCCTCAAAAGCTAATCATAGTAAAACAAGCACAGAAAGACTATAAGGGATGATGAAGGCAAATTCCTAGCCCCTAATAGAAAACGATGGAAGAGGAACACACATTTAAGTGAGAATGCCAAATCATTTCAAGTAAAGGTCCATGATTACGAAAGATTATACAGCCAAGGAGGAGAAGGTTGAGGGGTGGTGTAGGAAGGAGGTGAAGTAGAGCCTCTTTGTTTGAGGAAATCAAGCCTGAAGGAGTGAATTATACGGGGTTTCAGCATCCAAGGCATGGAAAGACAAATTACCAACAAATTCTAAAGAAGGGAAGAAGAGTGTCATCGGGCCTAAGTTTGAACATAAAGGACCCAAGAGGGTCTTGAACAAGAAAAATGGTTTTGTCATTGTGACATCCATGAGGCGAAAAGTTCATCAATCTTTAGCTAGCCTTGGAGAGGTCCCAAGAAGATGAACAGCATGTCAAAGCATTGATTTTTGTATCTGCATCTAACACCTCTTTACATGGGATTACCACTCACTTATTTCTTCCATGTGTAACATACCCATTGTCATCTTCTCCATCAAATAATAAGCATACACTAGTTATGATTATGCTAGTAGCATAGAGGGATGAAAGGCATGTGAATCAACTAAGTGAGCTCTAGGGAGGGTCTTCCCTCTAAGCCACATAAGAACTTGACCATCAATAAATGCTACTCTAAATCCTTTCTTGTCCAATGTTGAAATTGAGAGAAGATTCTTCTTTAAACCTGGAACATAGAGAAATTCCTTCATCTTCATTGGCTTGCCTAAGTTTAACTTGTAGGAAGTTTCTCCAACACCTTTGATTGGATACTGATAGTCGTCACCCAATTTCACTTTGTGAGGTGAATATTTATGAATAAGGTTAGATAAGCAGTTTTCTTAGGCTGTCATGTGCTTGGAAGCACCACTGTCTATCAACCAAGTGTTGCTTCCATGAGTAACGGTACCTGTGAGGGTTGGGATAAGAACATAATCTTCATCACTTGAGTGATCTTGCTTTGCAACCTTCCTGGGAGGCTCGTCATCTTCAACTATGTGAGCTTGATGCCTCTTACTTCCTTTCTTATTCTTAATTTGCATAATGAGGGGGCAATCCCTAACAAAGTGTCCCAATTCCTGACAACAATAACATCTGATCTTTGAGTTGTCTCTTTGATCCATCTTAAACTTCTTATGTAAAATAATGCTCCTTCTTTTTCTTTCCTTTCTTGGTGTGGGCGGCTAGGGCTTGATCTTCATCTGCCATATTTTCTTTTCTTGCAACTGTCCTAGCTTCTTTCTGGTTACAATCTTCCCAAAGCCTACTGAACTTGGGAAGCTTCTTCCTTAAGCAAATTCCTTGGATGAATGCATCCCATGACCTTGGGAGACCATTCAAGGTAGTCATCACCATCTCTTCTCCTTCTACTATGTCACCAATGGCTTCTATTTGCTCCTTGATTTGATTCACTCTTGAGAAGTAGGAGTGAATGGTTTCTGAGTTCCGCATTTTCACATTCATCAACTGAGATGTCAGAGTCATTATTCGGTTTATGTTGCTTCCTTCAAATAGGCAAGTTAAAGTGTCCATCATTTGCTTTAGAGAAGATAATGTCGATACATGATGGATAAGGTGGTCCTTAATGGAGTCTACGATAAAGAGTCTTGATCCTTTTGGCACCATTATTTGAGCCCTATCTCGTTGGATTCCTCTCTTCGCCCTTATCGCAGTCATATCTATCATTTTTCAGCTATTTTTTTTCCGTGGACGTGACCCCCTTCCAACACCCTTATTTGGGCATTACCCCATTGGATTCCCCTCATCGCCCTGATCATTCTAATACACTTCACCCATAACCCATTTTTTGTCTGGTCCCACCCGTCCCTTTTCGTTTTCCCTCTTCATCATGGCCCACACCCGTAGCTAAGACTTGGAAGCTCTCTTCAATTCATTGTCCTCTAATTTCACAGAGACCCAACATGAAGTGAGGCAACTCAGTGCCAATTTTTCCACCATCAATAAAAACATGCATTCCTTCATAGACGCCAAAATGGAAACCATCAAACATGACCTCGCTACCCAGCTTGCATCCTTCACTAGCACGATCTGCGCAAACCTGAATGTCCCTGTAGATCTTCCCTCCTCTGACCCACCTTTGCACTCCGAAGGTGAAACTTCCTCTAATTCCCCGACTTTTCAGCCCCATCACTTTCAGCGTGACCTACGCCTTCCACGTGTGGATGTGAACAAATTTGATGGCTCAAATATCATTGATGGGTAACTCAAATGGAACATCATTTCTCTTTGTATGGCATTACAGATGAGTTGGCCAAACTCTGATATGGTGTTCTCCATCTAGATCAAGAACATTGACAACGGTGGCAATGGAGAAAAAATGTTCGCCAAGGGTATGTGGCTTGAACACAATTTGTGACAGAGCTTTATGAATGCTTTGACACTGACACCAACCATTTTGGTCGTTTCACAAAGTTGAAACAATCTAGCATAGTGGAAGATGTTATAGCCACTTTTGTGAGATTAGCTTTCCGTACAGAGGGCATGTCTAATTTTTTTTTTCCGAGAATGTTTTATCAGTGGCCTCAAGGATGATATTTGTGCCCATGTCCTCATGGCTCGACCTCAGAGTTGTGTGGAAGCTACTAAAAGAGCTAAGGAAGCACAACATGTTGTCTCTTCTAAAACCCAAAAACCCTCCTTTATTCCTCTCCCTAAACCAGTCACTCCCACTCCTCCTTCCACTCCACTAAAGATCCATAAATTGACCAGGGAAGAAATGGTTGAACGACAACTCAAAGGCCTTTGTTATAATTGTGATGACAAATATTTTCTTGGGCACAAGTGTAAGGAACAAAAGCTTTTTATGGCCATCTCCGAGTATGTTTCGGAAGATGATGTCAAGGCCCCCCTTGTGGTCGAGTCCCCTAAACCCACTGACATAACCCCACCCTACGACCCTCCCAAAGTTGAACTGGTCATTTCCTTGAATGCTCTCACTGGATTCTCTACTCCCCAAACCCTCAAGCTAATTGGTTACATTAAGCATAGGAAGGTCATCATCCTTATTGACAGTGGAAGCACCCATAATTTTATTCATCGTCGCATTTCCCAAGAAACTAATTGTTATATCTGTGTCGTTGATAATTTTCAAGTCATGACTGTCAATGGAGGGTCCATGAAATGTGGGGGGGCATTGTGAAAATGTGCGTCTCCAAATTGGTCAGTACCACATGAAATCTCATATGTTTGTTATCGACATGGGCAGTTGTGACATTGTGTTGGGTGTAGAATGGCTAAGGACTCTGGGTCCCATTCTCATGGATTTTAAGGAATTAACCATGCAATTCAACCAAAAGGGCCAACAATATAATTTCCAAGGCGTCATCGTCGGTTCTCTGGAGATCATCAGTTCCCATCGCATGGAAAATCTCCTCAAAAAAGGTCATTCTGGCATTATTGCATAACTCCATGCCATTCATGCCACTGAGACACCTTCTATGTCGCAGGACCTCCATTCTATCCTATGCAAACATCAAGTTGTTTTTTCCACTCCCTAGGGACTTCCTCCTTCTCGTGTTGTTCATTATCATTCCATTCCCCTTGTCCCCGACAACCTTCCTCCCAATGTTCGTCCCTATCGTCATCCTTTTTCCCCAAAAAATGAAATTGAGAAAAATGTTCAAGAGTTGCTCACCGCAGATGTTATCCGTCCTAGTACGAGCCCCTACTCTTCTCTCGTGGTCATGGTCCTTAAGAAAGAAGGCTCTTGGCGCATGTGCCTTGACTTCTTCACCCTCAACAAACTCACCATCAAAGACAAATTTCCCATTCATGTTATTGATGACCTCTTAGATGAATTGAGTGGTCCCCAGTTCTTTACTAAACTTGATCTTCGTTCTGGCTACCACCAGATACGTATGAACGAGGCATACATTCCTAAGACAATATTTCGAACTCATGAGAGCCACTATGAGTTTTTTGGCATGCCCTTTGGCTTGTGTAATGCTCCCTCCACTTTCCAAAGCCTCGTGAATAATGTCTTCCGTCCTTTTCTCCGTTATTTTGTCTTAGCTTTATTTGATGATATCATCATCTATAGTAAAACCTGGACAACCCATCTTGCTCATGTGGATCAAGTTCTACATCTACTCTCTCACCACCAACTTTTCTTCAAACAATCTAAATGTGCTTTTGGCGCCTTTGAAGTCGAGTACTTGGGTCATATTGTTAGCAAGGTAGGTGTCAGGGTGGATCCTAAAAAGATTGAAGCTATGCAAGATTGGCCTTACCCAAAGACTCTCAAAAGCTTGCGTAGATTTATGGGTTTAATAGGCTATTGTTGCAAGTTTGTTAAGAATTATGGAAAGTTTGTGGCACCTCTCACTACTCTCCTTAAAAATAATTATTTCACTTGGACTCTCGTAGTTGATCAGGCCTTTCAAACCTTGAAGGCGACCATCTCCACTACTCTAGTCTTGGCCCTTCCTGATTTCACAAAGACCTTTGTCCTGGAATGTGATGCTTTAGGGAGAGGAATTGGAGCAGTCCTTATGCAAGATGGTCAGGCTTTGGCCTTTACCAACAAACAACTGTCAGAGCGAGATTTAGGCCAATCAATCTATGAAAAGGAAATGTTGGTTATTATGCATGCAATGGATCTTTTACGCCCTTATCTATTGGGGCAACACTTCCAAATTAAGACAGATCATCAAAGCCTCAAGTATTTTCTGGAACAACACCCTTCCTCCCCAGAGCAACAAAAATGGGTGACTAAGCTCTTTGGATATGATTATGAGATCATTTACAAGAAAGGCAATGGTAATGTGGTTGTTGATGCACTTTCAAGAAATTATGAAGATGAAGGGTCCCTTTTTCCCCTCTCCTTCATTGTACCAAATTGGCTCCAAGATGTTTGCCAGGAATGGCTAAAAGATCCCAAAATTTTGCATCTTATCCAACAATTGCAGGCCAATTCTCCAGTTTCCCCAAGGTACTCTTGGCACAATGATGAGCTTCACTACAAAGGCCGTTTGTATTTAAGTAAACAGTCACAACTTAAATCCATGGTACTTTCTGAGCTTCATGCTACACCCACACCTAGGCACTCAAGGTTTACCAAAACCTATGATCGGGTCAAACGTTCTTTTTTTTGGGATGGTATGAAACAAGACGTTCACAATTTTGTGGCAGAATGTGATGTTTGTCAACGCAACAAAGGAAAAACAGTCAAAGCTCCTGGCACACTACAACCACTTCCGATTCCACCTACTCTTTAGAGGGATATCTCTATGGATTTTATTGTGGGATTACCTAAATCGAGCAATAAATCAATCATCGTGGTGGTCGTTGATCGTCTTTCCAAGTATGCTCATTTATGTGCTCTTCAACACCCATTTATCGCCTCCATTGTGGCTCAACTTTTCATGGATTAGGTCTTCAAGGTTCATGGCATGCCTCATTCTATTGTTTCTAATCGAGAACCCACTTTCACCAACAATTTTTGGTAGGAATTGTTCATGCTACAGGGCACCCAATTGCATCTCAGCACAACTTATCATCCCCAGATTGATGGTCAAACTAAAGTTGTCAACAAGTGTTTGGAAACATATTTGAGGTGTTTTGCATCGGAAAGGAAAAATCAATGGGTTCAATGGTTACCACTAGTTGAATGGTGGTACACCACTTATTACCATACAACTACCTGTATGACTCCTTTTGAAGCAGTATATGGACAAAAGCCACCTTCAGTTCTCTCATACCTGCGAGGTGTCTCGAAGGTCCAGGCGGTTGACCAAATGCTTATAGTTTGAGAGGCTATTCTTTGTATGCTTAAAGAGAATTTGGTCATGGCCCATAATCTCATGAAGCAATAGGGAGATCAAGGTCGCTCTGAACGTCAATTTGCTGAAGGAGACGAGATGTTTCTTCGACTGCAACCTTATAAGCAAACTTCCCTCAAGGCTGACAATTGTCAGAAACCGGCGCCCAAATTTTATGGTCCTTATACCGTTCTCAAGCGTGTGGGACAGGTAGCCTATTGGTTAGCTTTTCCCAGTCATTTTAAGCTCCATCGTGTTTTTCATGTCTCCTGCTTAAAGAAGGTGATTGGAACTAAGTGCCAAACTCAAACCAACCTTCTGAGTTAGATGAAGAAGGCTCCATCTGGTGGCAGCCACAAGCAGTTTTGGACCAACATGAGCATCATCTGTGTTAGTGCACCATAAAGGAAGTGTTAGTTTAATGGAAAGATACAACTCCAGCAGATGCCACTTGGGAACCAACTACCATTCTGCAACAATTTCCTCATCTCAAGCCTTGAGGACAAGGTTGTTTTTAAATGGGAGGACATGTTAGGGACCTAACCTCCCTAACCCCTCACGTAGGTAGAATACTATATTTCCATGTAATAAAGGCCAATATTAATAAGGCCTATCAATAAGGAAGAATAAGTCAAATGTAAGAAGACCTAATAGAAGCTTCCGCTTCTAGAAGGATCTTCCTCTAGATTGTTCTTTTGGATAGACAGATTTAGTATAAATAGGAGTAGAGGGTATGATAAGTTTTGTCTTGGATATTACTGTAATAGAGTTGTGCTCTGCTGGAGGTTGCCCCCTCGAAGAGGCAAGTGAACATTGCTATCATTAATTAAGGTGTCATTTCTGGTGTTATTTTGGTATTATTCTGGTATTGTTTTGGTTATATCATTGTGTTCTGCCATTTCTAGCTAAAATATTTATGTTCTACATACTATTTTATATCTGGAATACTACATATGTCTTCTCCAAGCTCGTGAGGTTCAATGTTCTTGTAGTTTTGGAGCCGAATCCCTCAGGTTCAACAGGAGTAGCCCTTCCAGAAACTTGGAACATCGACTCTTGGTCACTTTCCCACCTTCATCTGGATACTTCAACCAACATCGCAAGGGACATGAACCAGACTCGGGCAAGGGTTTCACTTGGTACGTTCTCTCGGCTCCTTCAGTAGATCAACATGTCCTTTCCTGTTTTTCCCTTTGCGTATAATCAATTTGATGCCACAATTCTTGTTCTCTACACACCATGCTTTCCATATTCAGTTTTTACCATCACTTGGAGTAGTTTAAGGTCTCATGCTCAGGGCATTCCTATGGAACCCTCGATGAGTAACCACTGGAAAGTTCATAGAAGTAATGAAAACATAGGGCAAGCAAATAATGATGTTCTTCAACAACTCATGGAAAAACTTTGAGAGGTGGAAGGAATTTTGGCTGGGATCTCTATTCGTATCGAAGAAAGGTTTAGTTATTTTGAGGTTGGTCTATCCGCAGTAGGTCACCGAATGGATGACATGGAGGCAACTTTCCTTCACCTACATGACCCTGGACCAATTCAATGCTCAACATCGAACTCTGTCAATCTTGGAAGACCAACTCCAATCGATGACATTGCCAAAAACAATCCTGGAAGCTCTAACAGAGGAACTACGCTTATGGATATTGAAGAAGAACCTCCGAATCATTTGCAGAACTCTGAAATTCAGGATACAACTTCTAATATGTCTTGAATGTTTTTCAAAATTTGGTGGTGCCTTGGGTAGTCTTGTAAAGATGTTTACAATCTAGAAATTTTCAAAAATAGCTTGGCACGAATGTTAAGTAGTGTAGTTATTATGATAGTCTTTTTTACAGAAAACAAATGGCTAAATGCCCGATATGTAATCTTTTTTGGTGTTGTTGCTTCTGCACAACCCCTTTAATATATATATTAGTTAAGTTTGTGTTAAAAAAAAAAGCACGAGTGCATATTAAATAGTTGTGCACTGGTGTGACTGGATATTTTAAGCTCACTGGATAAATAAAAAACCTTTCATGAAAATCTCCAACTGGAATTTTGAGTTATAGTGAACATCTGCTAAAACTTGTGTTATCATTGATAGAGGGTTTTGTAAAGTTTTTTTTTAGAATTTGTTCCAATCTTGTAACACAAAAACCTCTTTTAAAATTTCCACTAATTAGTGTTTTCCTTGTAACGCCATTAAATCGTAGGCACATTAAACCCCTGATCTTTCTCTCTGATGGACGCCTAATTGTACCTAGAGTAAATTTCCAAGAATGAGTAAATTTCTCATTCGATTACTACTTCAAGAAGTACCTCCTAGTTTGTGAATGGAGCCATGTTTGGATCTCCAATGGACACCAAATTTAACCTTCATAAGTCTACACAAATACACATTATTACAATACAAGGCCTAGTGTCGAAATTTGCGTCGCTTCCCTTTGTTATTTTATTTTATTGTTTTTTATTAAAGTCCAACGCAAAATCCGATGCATTTTGGGCATAAAACCTTGCGTTATGATAATGAGTCAAAATGGCACTTTGGGTTGATTATGTGAATTGAAATGACACTTGGGTTTCATTTGTTGCGTCACATTGGCATTTTGAATTGTAGTTTTAAGTTTTCGTCCCATTTGTGATGCGATTATGTTTCATTAAAAATTATGATGTAATTAATAAATTAAACACTTAATTATTAAAAATATATATATATATATATATATTAAAAAAAAAAATATGTATGTTTGTTAATTAATTAATTATTATTATCATTTTTTTTTAAAGCAATTGACATTATATACAATTTTCATTTTTCTTCATATAACAGGTGGTCTACTGTAAACAAATGGGAAATGATAATATTATGTGCTTTACACAATCATTTTTTGATTCCTCTTATGAAGCTAAATGTAATAATATGATTAAAGAGAAATTAACACATTTGCAATTAATAGTAAGGACTAAATTATCATATTTAAAGACAAAATTAATCAAAAGTATTAAATTCTCACATTTAAAGACAAAATTAATCAAAAGGTTCTCACACTTAAAGATAAAATTGATTATAATTTACCTCGGTTGTCATATATTGCAAGTCTTCCACATTATTTACATAGATTTTATTTAGGGCATGTTCTAGTTTTTCGTCTATTGAATCACGCCTACACTCCTCCCACTTTAGTTCCATTAGAGAACCATAATTAATATTGCCATAAGTTATAAATAATAACTCACAAATCTGGTTTTTCCCTTGATTTGGAAAAGAGAGAGAGAGAGAGAGAGAGAAAATGAAGAAATCCATTTAACAAGATGGAAATTACCACTAGTTGTGGCAAATGACTAACTCCATCCACAATGATTCGAACCTCGAGAACACAATAAAATATGTGATAGGTGATTACTATTCACCTTTTTTTTGTCACAATTGTCTACAACTACTTATTTTTTCCCCTTCTACTTTCATTATCCTTTCTCACGTGATCATCATCATGACCTCTAGATTTGGATCCACCTAAACTCATATCTATAATAAGGTAAGTAAATAATTAGAACATAATTAGAGACTTAGTCCAAAATAATTAGAACATAAAATCAATAACCAAAATAGACTATAGACAAATAATGTAATCCATAATACACACTATATGTATTCATGATAGAATTGTGTCCGACATTATTTCATTCAAAACTTAACTCTTCCATATGCAAAAGATAGCCTTGGGCATCATGCAAGTCTCAAGGAAATGAGAAAAGAGAAGGGAAAACGAGGAAAGAAGGAGAGAAGAGACAAGGAAAAAGAAGAGAGAGAATAGAATATGGAAAAGGAGGAGGAAGTAGAAGAAGGAAGTGAAGAAGAAGGAAGAAGGAGGGGAAGAACAAGATTAAGAAGATGAGGAGATCAAATAAGAGAAGAAAGGAGTTGAAAAACATGAGGAGGAGGAGATGAAGTGAAATAAGAATGAAGGAGTAGTGGGGGGCAAAGTGTACGAGGAAAGAGGAATTGAAGAAAAGGTGGAAGAGTAAGGAGGATTTTGGCAAAATAATGATAATAATAATAAACAAAAAAAATAAAAGGAAGGAGTATCTGAGGAAAAGTAGGAGGAGGAATAAGGAGGGAAGAAGAAGAGGAAGAGGGGCAGAAGAAGAAGGGGAGGAGGAAGAAGGAGGAGGTGATTAAAAATACAAAGAGAGGAAGAAAATAAAAATAAAAAGACAAGGAAGTCAGAGTTGAAAAATAAGAGGAGGAGGAGACAAATTGTGGAAGAGGAAGAAGGATAAAGAAGAAGCGAGAGAAGAAAAGGAGGATTGGGAAAACAAGACGAGGGAGAGAAGAGAATGAGAATAAGAAGAAGTGAAATAATAAGGAAGGATGAGGAGGAGACAAAGTGGAAGAGCAAGGTGGATTTGGGGGAAAAGAGAAAGAGGAAGAGGAAGGAGGATTTGTGGAAAATGAGGAAAAGGAAGGATGGCTTTTGGAAAACAAGGAAGAGGAAGGAGGATTTGTGGAAAACAAGGAAGAGCAAGGAGGATTTGTGGAAAATGAGGAAGAGGAAGGAAGATTTGTGGAAAATGAGGAAGAGGAATGAGGATTTGCGAAAAACGAGGAAGAGGAAGGGAGGAAGAGGTAGAAAGAGAAGAAAAGGAGGAGGAGGAAGAGATAAGTCTAATTCCTTAAAGTTCTACATTGTTTAATTTATTCTAATTCTTTATTGGTAAAGCCCTACCTATACCAAATCTACTCACAAATTCACAAATGTCGCCCCCAAAACCCATACCCTACCCCTAAAACCTATAGATTTGCAATTATTTTCCTAAAAATCCCAATCCTACAATGAATCCCAAACCCAAAAAATAAATAAATCAAACTAAACACGATAAATTATTCAAACTAGAATAAAAAATTTAGGGAAACCTAAAAATAGTGGGAGATTCTTATATTTGACCAATGGAGGACCCAATAAATCTATGTTAGACCTAGATGCTCTCCATAATATTCAACTAGCAAGTCTCCACAAACTCTAGATACGGAAAATCCGAAACAAATTAAAAAAAAAGTAACTTGAAAGTCATTGTAAAGAGAAATGCAAGGACAAAATGACACAAAACTTAGTCATGCATCATTTTGTTTATTGCATATTATGTACCACATGTTTCATCTTACACAGCACAAAAAATCAATGCGCGCTGGTAAAAAAAGGGTCTATTAGGGCATTTGCGACACAAAGATACAATGTTAGAGACCTGTATTGTGGTACTGACATCCTCAAATTCTTTAAATATTGAAATTGCTTCAACACCAATCATATCATCCCAATAATCAACAATTTCAACATATTTCAATTCGTTTCCTTCTTTTGAAATGATTATCATCTGTGTCTTCTCTTGTGTCACACACAACTTTTGTTGCTCCATAGGCTACTCATTTATCTCGGTGTTTCCATATTGTTGCATGACATGTCATTAGAGCATAGTCCCCCTCTATGGATAAAATTTGGAATACCATCCTCACCTTGTCCTCCTCTAAATGCTATTGCACAAATACACATCTTCTACAATATCGAGTTGAGAGTGGGATTTCCATGTTCATCCATTTTCTCCAATTATGTCATATTAAGCCTTTTCCATAGCTCTATCTAATTTCCAACTCGTCACTTCCACACTTGACCGTAAGTAAAGCTATCAATTGTTGCTGCCAGGGCATGCACATTTGTCTCCTCATGGTTTCCATGTCATTTCATTGCCCACACTTAATATCTATTAGCTTTGATAAGTGTGACAGGCACACTACATTACAATACCCATAATACTTCTCACTTTCCATCTTTTTGAACCTACACATAAATAATATTGTCATATTGTTTAATGAGATCATGCGTCCTTCCTCGAAGATATGATAAGCACCGGGGAAATGTTGATTATTCCAAGGTCTCTAGAAATAGCCTCACCTTGTACTCCTAAGACAAGTGTCCCATTGTTCTCCAAAATTCTTCAAATGTTTTACTGGGTCCTTTCCATCTTGAATTCGTTCACAATCCTGGACAACTTCGAGTTGACCCATGGGACACTTGGATATTTTTTCAAAAACATGCCTAAGAGAGGTAATTAAAATAAAAAGCTTCATAATTGCCTCAACAAGGACAATGACCTCAAGATTAGTAAATTGCGACTGCCCTTCTAACACAATTAAGGCAACGATAACCTTAGGTAAGTTTGCTTCTTTGTTCACTTAACTTTTCTCCTTGGTCTTGATCCTCCCTTTGTGAGTCATTCCCCAATTAATTTTCTTTGTGGTCCCCCTCTTATCTTCTTTAGGTTTTTAGATTTAGATTTTTTTGGGGGGTTTTGAGTTTAATTTTTAATCCCATTTTTCTTGTTTGATTGTGCTCTTTGTTCCCTTCTTTGGTTTTTGGTTCTAGTTTGTTAGTGGTAGTTAGTATTTTAGTTTTGATTTTGTGGTTTTGTGCATAACCATATATTGAGTTGTCCATCCACATCTACGTACTTGCATTGAGCTAAGTTGTATGGTTGTGTGACCAAAAGTGTACACCAA
>ML799091.1:13313-28168 GCA_009831015.1 Picea engelmannii | reverse complement strand
ACACACAAGAACACATTCGTGTGGAAGGGATTCTTCAATGGACCAAGGAGGAAGGAGGGCGCATCACTTCAGTGGATAGAGCAACAAGGGAAAGGGCGCACTAAGCTTGGGCACATTTCTCTTTTTGGAACTCCAAAGATTCTTGTGAGGAGTTGCTATTGTATCAGGTTCCATTGTATTAGCTTACTTGTTGTATTCACTACTTAAGATCATCATTATATATACTTTCATTCCAAACTGGTTTTCCCCGGGGGGGTTTTATACAGGTTCATGTTGACCAAAAATACTTGTGTTCATTTCATGCATGCCCAGAGTATAGATCAACTTGTTAGAGTTGTAAGGATCAAGAAGAGTGTTATTTGTTTTGAGTATATTGCATGTGCTAACATTGGGGTATGAAAACACTTGCAAGGGCACCGCAAAAGAGCACTTAACCATAAAAATTATGAACAGAAAGTTACTTGACTGGTTTCTGTCCTAAAACAACAGCAAAGGACAGTTTTGGAGATTGAAGCTTAGAGCCAAATTTTAGGTCAAGGACAGACTTGTTTTGACAGCCTCATGGTACCTCAAATTTCTACATGGTATTAGAGCCCTTGGTGGCAAGGACTTGCTGATTTTTGGGAGCATACAGTTGGCAGTTTTGGGATAGCTTGTTAGCAGTTTTTGGACAGCTTGTTGGCAGAATTAATGGACAGCTTGTGGGCAGATTTGTTGGACAGCCTGTAGGATTGTTTTGGACTTGTGTTTTCAGCCTCTTTTCACATCTATTTGGATAGGAGTGAGGCTGATTTGGACAACCTCTTTTCACACCTGCATGGACAGGAGTGAGACTG
This sequence comes from Picea engelmannii, assembly GCA_009831015.1. NCBI lineage: Eukaryota > Viridiplantae > Streptophyta > Pinopsida > Pinales > Pinaceae > Picea > Picea engelmannii. Next base: position 27,332 of record ML799091.1, on the reverse strand, counting down.
TGTTGGACAATCTCTTTTCACACCTATGTTGTCAGGAGTGAGGTTGTAGTTGGACTGCCTCTTTTCACACCTGTGTTGATAGGAGTGAGGCAATACTTTTGTGCATTTTTAACATCAGTGTGAGCTTTAGTGGACATCCATGTCAGTGTCCCAAATGCGGGTAGAGGACAGGCTAGACGAAGCTAGCAATTGGTCCCCTTGGAAGATCGGGATCACTTTTGTCTTGGAGGATCTTGAACTATGGGATATAGTTCAAGCTCCCGTGGTGATTCCTCCTGCACTTGCTCCTTCACCATTGTTGGATCTTGAACTATGGGATATAGTTCAAGCTCCCGTGGTGATTCCTCCTGCACTTGCTCCTTCACCATTGTTGGATACATATTTCAGGAAGAAAAACACCAAGGCGAAAAATGACTCTTTGTGACGGGGTGAGAGATCACGTCATTCCACATTTGACTCGTAAAGATTATGCATTTGAGATGTGGGAGTCTTTATGCAAGCTTTACTAGAGTCCAAATTGGATCTAGAAGATGGTTCTGCAGGACAAGCTCAAGAGCATTCAGATGCTCGATTTCGAGTCGGTTACATCATTCCTTGATAGATTTACACAGATTCGAGACGAGTTGGCCGCAGTTGGGGAGATTGTGGATCCTGACATCTTGGTGAGGACAACTTTGAACAACTTTACCAAACCTTGGGGTTCATTTGTACGAGGCATTGTAGCCCAAGAGGTCATGCCTACCTGGGAGAGACTTTGGGACGACTTCGTACAGGAGGAGCTGAGATGCAACTCAGGATCTTCAGGACAACAACGTATTTCAGAGGGTGATGAGGACCTTGCTCTATGGAATAAGGGCAAGAAGGAGACCGACAGAGGTGCTAAACAAGGTCCCAAGGGAGGGGCCAAACCACAGCAGAGTGGCAGTGGGCAAGAGAGAGACATGACCACAGTGAGATGCTTTGCTTGTAGAGAGATGGTTCACTATGCAGGACAGTGTCCGAAGAAGAAGAAGAAGAAGAAGCAGCAACAGGATGGTACTGTAGAGACAACAGAGGAGGATGAGTTCGATGCTCTGTTTGCGAGAAAGTGTGCATTCGTCAGTTGTTGTTCGTTAGTATATACAAACCACAACAAAGTGGCGGTGGGAAAGAGAGAGACATGAACACAGTGAGATGCTTTGCTTGTGGAGAGATGGGTCACTATGCAGGATAGTGTCCCAAGAAGAAGAAGAAGCAGCAGGATGGTACTGTAGCGACAACAGAGGAGGATGAGTTCGATGCTTAGTTTGCGAGAGAGTGTGCATTCATTAGTTGTTGTTCCTTAGTATATACACCATCCAATGGAAGGTGGGGAGACAGAGTTGAGGAGGACCTATTGACTCGGAGTATTGATTCAGAGGGAGCTCAAATTCAATTTTAGAGGACACCATCTTTCGGGGTGATTGGTCCACCCGGGATAACTTCAGTTTCAGAGTTGCTGAGACAGAGGATTGGTGCAGGGGCTTTAGAGCATCATCGATTGATGAGGAGGAGGAGCAGGGTACCACAGAGGCTTGAGCTTCACTTGGCTATGGAGATGAGCAGATCAGGTTCAGGTTCCACTTCAGGTGGAAGTCACTTGGTGAGAGGCCAAGTTGAGGATCTTGGTGAGATGCCAAGATCCAAATACTCTTGGTGAGATGTCAAGAGAGAGAGACCCTTGGTGAGATGCCAAGACGCGGACTCTTGGTGAGATGCCAAGATGAGGACTCTTGGTGAGATACCAAGAGATGTGGACTCTTGGTGAGATGCCAAGAGTAGTGACCGTTGGTGAGATGCCATGAAATAGAAATCCTTTGTGGGAGATCAAGGTTGAGATCTTTGGTGTGATGCCAAGATCTAGTTGATCTTGGATAGGTGGAGATGCACTTCCATCTATAGATCAAGCAGGTTGAGCAGATCTGTATTAGAGACCACTTGTGATTATCAGGGTACAACCATACTCATCGAGTATTTGCTAGCAGGCAACCATGTTCACTGCAGGGATGAGATTGCGGGTGAATGACACTTTCCTCAGCAAGAGGGAGTGTTGAGATTTGGGTACCTTGGAAAGTGGTCCCCTTGTGGTTGTGGGTCTCTAACGACAAGAGGGAAATATTTGACCCATTGTGCCTTATACTTTATGTCTAATTTCACTTTGACATTCTCCTAAGTCAAAAGGGTGAAATTTGTCACTTGAGTGAAATGTGAGTATTAATTCACTTTGTGGGTGAATTGAGGGACATAAAGTGAACTATGGAAACTTCACCCAAAGTGGGTTTTGAGTTGAGATTCTTTTTGAGAGATCTCAACCATGGATTAGATATGGCTTGGAGTGATCCTAGCCATTGACTTTTTTGGTTTCCTTATGATTCCTTAAGAAGGGCGCATAGGGCATTTGGAGGCTCATTCACTTGTATGTTCACCAAGAGAGTTTGGAGAAGGGCAAGAGGATGAGAATGGAAGCATTGGGAGAGGAGAGGAGAGCTTGGGCGCCATCTTTCATGGAGGGCTCATGGAGGCTCAGGTCCTCATTATTTGTTGGTATTGATTATTGCTTGGAGGAGGGCGCACTTGTGGAGGAGTGCGCACCACTAGCAGGTAATAGAAGGACTTGTGCTATCTCAGATCTGTTTGGCTCATGTTGGAGGAGACACACAAGAGCACATGAAACTTGGAGAATAAAAAGTAGAGCTATCTAGTTGGAAAGTGGAGATGAGAACACAAAGTTCTTTAAAGCATATGCAAAAGGTAGGAGAAACACAAATACCATCTGGAGCCTGGAGGATCAACATGGTGTTGTAGAGAGCACCTTTGAAGGGATGTCCAAAGTGCATCACTTCAGTGGATAGAGCAACAAGGGAAAAGGGCGCACTAAGCTTGGGAACATTTCTCTTCTTGGAACTCCAAAGCTTCTCGTGAGGAGTTGCTATTGTATTAGGTTCATGTGTATTAGCTTACTTGTTGTATTCACTACTTAAGATCATCATTATATATACTTTCATTCCAAACTGGTTTTTCCCGGGGGGGTTTTATCCAGGGTCATGTTGACCAAAAATTCTTGTGTTCATTTCATGCATGCTTAGAGTATAGATCAGCTTGTTAGAGTTGTAAAGATCAAGAGAAGTGTTATTTGTTTTGAGTATATTGCATGTGCTAATAATTGGGTATGAAAACACTTGAAGGGCACCTCAAAAGACCACTTAACCATAAAAATTATGAGCAGAAAGTTACTTGATTGTTGGCTGTCCTAAAACAGCAGCAAATGACAGTTTTGGAGATTGAAACTTAGAGCCAAATTTTAGGTCAAGGACAGACCTGTTTTGGCAGCCTCATAGTACCTCGAATTTCTACAGATAACACCTTGCTCCAGCTACCTTTTGCTTGCCATCATCTCCAGCCAAAGAATCCATGCTGACTGCCCCTGAGACAGACCATGCCTGTTTAACCAAGAATGATGACCAAATACTAGCAGGTGGAGAACCCAAGCCAAATTCCAGAGAGCTGAATTCAAATGACCAAAAGCAGGGCTGTTGACTAGCTTTCCCAACATATAAACCCACCTTCATAGCATGTCACATTTTACATGTGTGGTTGACCCAGCCTGATTCCTTTCATGAATGCCAAATTTCCTATCACAGGCCATCGTAAAATTAACTGTATACATGCTCACTTCTACCATAATTCTGCTGGTAAAGGCTTGTCCTTGATGGAGGAGGACCACATCAGGTTTAGTGCATGGAGGATGAGCCATGATGGCTCCAGGTTTCCACCACCCTCTCCACTGTCTCCTCATATCCTTCACACATGCCAGATGTTGCCTCTTTCTGTACCCCTTCCAGACGTGTGTCATCATCACGATATTGCCTCCCAAATATCCCATCCAGGGGATATAAGTTGCATGGTTGACTTGCATTTAACAAGCATCATATTGTAATTAATTCCCTTTTCAAACTTGTAAAAGGTTAAAATCACTCTAAATATTTTTGTTTGACATCCGATGACTGATTTCCACCACCCTCTCCACTGTCTCCTCATATCCTTCACACATGCCGGATGTTTCCTCCTTCTGTACCCCTTCCAGGCGTGTGTCATCATCATGATATTGCCTCCCTAATACCCCATCTGGGGTATATAAGTTGCATGGTTGACTTGCATTTAACAAGCATCATATTGTAATTAATTCCCTTTTTAAACTTGTAAAAGTTTAAAACCACTCTAAATATTTTTGTTTGACATCCGATGACTGTTTCTGTTGTAAATTTGTAACGTTCTGCTATCTTTGGCATGATAACTAAAAACAGAAGATGCAGAAGAGTTTAAACTGGAAATTTATTTTTTCATATTTTCATATCTACAAGTCTAGGATTTCTGTAAATCCTTCTTGAATCTCACTTTACTTATTGGGGTGAGGTTTGAGGTTGTCTACAGAACTCATGTCATTCATCAGGTTTCATTTTTGAGGGTAATATGATCTTTTCCAGTCCAAAGTAACACATATTTGCATTGCAATAAAACAACATTCACATCTTAATATCAGAAGTTTATGGAACCGGCTGTTATTGGTGTCCAATAAATTTCTGAAGAAAATTCTAAAATGTTAGTTATTGTGACATGATTATTTTTAACTGTATGCTGTGTAGTTGATTATAAGGTTAAGTTAGAAGACAATGTTAAATCTATGAAGGAGTAATGTATTACAAATTGCTTATGATATAGTACTGTTTTTGTTTTGGGGGGTTGAGTTTTGCATATCGATGACTTGCAAGTTGGATAATAGTACTTCACAAATGTGCCTTATCACTTCCTGTTTGGGTTGGTTTTCTCGACAACTGTGGGATCTATTGTATTGTTTACAGCTTTCTTTTGGAGAGTTTTCTCTGAGAATTGAATGCTCTCTTACAATGCATTATGGTTGTTTTGCAAGCATCAATACTTGTGATTTTCCTCCTGTAAGTTTGTTTCAAAGTTCAAACTGGGATTACATGTTTCATCTCATTGTCCTAAGAATTTTTTTTGATGCATTGATCTCATTGGCAGGGACAGATCCGGGGTAAGCCATTCTACTACATTTCGTGAGAATCTTGTTGCAACTGCCGTTGACATCAAGGAAGCTACTGCTTATGAAGTTTCTGGTAAGTTTTCTGATTGTGTTACAGTAACAGTGGAGTTTCTAAGTAGGTTCATGCCTACTGCGAGTGAAGTTAAACATTCTGTTCCAAGATTATGAGCTTTTTTCATAGCATCATTCTGCTAAAGCCTAATATCTTGTTAAAATGGTATCAATTTTGGCAGTGTAGCACTAAAGTTCTATAAGTTATCAAGAGAGAAAAACATGTGGCTTTGGGGTGTTTATTTATTTGCATGGTAGATGCTATGTCTCTCTTTGCCCTATTTTGTAGGTTAATTTCCTTTATCAATGCTAAAAGTACTTCATCTGGTATGCAGCATGATCAGAGACAGTTAGTTAAAGCATAATATTATGTTTATTCATCAAGTTATCAAGCTGTCATGCCTTTGCCAACATAAGTAAGTTTGTGTTAAGTTTTCTAGTTGATGTGTACTCGGTACTGTGCAGGGACGCCATCTGATTGTGTTTCATTGGGTTTGTCTGGAGTGCTTTTTCCTGGGGTAAAGCCTGCCATGGTAATTTTCTTCATCCTGACTTTAGTTTTGGTTCTTCTCGGTGTGAAGTAGTTGGTTATACAAAGGAATATTTTCATGCCTAAGCTATTACCTACATTTTATCACTATGTTAAAATGTTAAGCAATGGGAACAAGGACCATAAAAAATTGAGCTTTTACATTTTGACATAAGCAGGTAATCAGTGGAATCAACAAGGGATCTAACTGTGGACATCACATGTATGTTGAGCATCTCACTTTTCTATGAATTTTCTGTTCTTTTACTGTCTTTGTCACTTGAGGACGCTGCTTGTATGTGGATCATCATAAATGCAGCCCCTTTTTTTCAAGTAGAAAATATAATTGAGGAGACTGCATAATCGTGCTATTATTATGCTATGTGGATCATGCTATTATTGTCTTATCATTCCTTATTTTCCTTAATAAATGGGTACCAGAGGCTGGTTATATATTTTTACCTAATTAATTTTTAACTTCGAATCCTTAGAAAGCATCATTGTTAAAAAACTAAATGCTGTAATTGCACTCAGAGAAATGGGGTGCACTCTACAGCACATGTGAATGCGATGGGTCATGTTTGTCTGTCTGTGTGTAACACTGAAATTAAAATAAAATAAAGTTGAGCTCTGTAAAGTTGACCACTAATTAACATAATGTTCAAATATATATATTCTCCATGGAAAATGTCCTCAGTAAAACTTCCAGGGCTTTCTCACATTTTGTGAATGGCACTGGGGTAAATTCTGCCGGAGTCCATGTACTCCTAGCCCAGAGGGACTTTACCGTAGTTGAACCCATGACCTCTCAGTGATCTCTGCCTTGAAACCAGTCCAAACTGATTGAACAAACCCACGGGTCTCATTTTTTAAAATCCCGTGGGATCCCCCCTCTTCCTTGGAATATCTAGATGAAGGGTGGCTAAACTGCCAAGCACAATAGTGGCTGGTAACCCCGAGGACTTGACTGGATTTGAACCTGTGACCTATGGCCTCCCTGTTGGCAACATGCTTTGGGCAGATGGTTCAACTGAGCCAACCCTTGGGGCTATATATATATATATATATATATATATGTTGAAAGTTGAAACTGAGTCATGTTATGTTGGCCCAAAGCCCATTAATCGGTGGCACCTAGGCTGCAATGCAGCAGTGTCACAGTAAGGCCATATCCAGCCATACACCATGCAGGGGTAGGGCAAGCCTGCCATGATTTGAATCTGGGTCTTCTTTTTGATCCCTCTTGGTGCTCAATAGATCTAAGGTTAAGATGGATCTATGCTAGTATCTTCTTTTTGCTAAAAGAATGCATTGTTCTGTCAAATTTTGAATTGAAATATGTTCAAAGCCAATATGTCATGTTGTTATTTATTGATGAGGTTTTTTATCTGTGACAATGTATACAGCATTTATTCTGGTACAGTTGCTGGAGCCAGAGAAGCTCTTCTTAATGGAGTTCCTTCTATAGCGATTTCCTTGAATTGGTAAAGCTTCATTAAAATTTCTAATTGGAGAGGGATTTCACTCTTCAAAATGCTTCTTTTTCTAATGATGCTTGGTAAATGATTCTCAGGAAGAAAGCTCAAAGCAGTGACACCGATTTTAAGGAAGCAGCTGAAATCTCTCTACCTTTAATATATGCAGCACTGCGAGATATTCAGAAAGGTGTTTATCCCAAAGATTGTTGTTTAAATGTTAACATTCCAACTCGTCCTTCTGCACACAAGGTTAGTAACATGTAGTTATACCCTAGCTTTTATTTTTTATGTTCCCTCTGTCTGTTGGTTTGGAATCTGGATATAATATGACTATTACGGTAGAACTTTTGATGACAAGGAAGGAAATTGCTAGCTTGAATTGATAAACCTGGGTGTTGACTTGGGAGTCGGGACTGATTTTTGCTAGTAATCATATGAAAGGTATTGTAAGAAATGTTTTTTGGAAAGAGAACTTCAACAGGCTAATTAAAAATAATCTTATAATGGTAAATCAAATTTAAATGCTCTTTTCATTTCGGTACTATACACATGTACCATATTGTATCTACTAAACCTAAATAGAAGAATGGTATTTCATCCCAAGCATTGCGTTTCATCATGGTTTTTAGCTTCTCCCGATATTGCTGATTTTTTTCCAAGTTTTTCGGGTTGCTGATATTTCTGAGTTTTTTAGGTCCAAGTTTATGCTTGCGGATATTTTCTGATGTTTCCAATAAGTTTCTTTCTAGAGCCTTGGCAATATATTCCTCGAAATGATATATGCAACATTGGTTTTTACAATAGATCCATAGGGTAGTGGCCCATGACTTGATATAGCTGAGGAACATTAATTTCCACAGTATTTGTTATAACAGAAAGCTAAGGCATCAGTTCATATGACAACTTAAGCATTCTATAGCAAAGCAGTGGCCAAACAAAACTGCAAAATGAGGCCAAGAAGCAAATTCCTAATTGCTTTTAAAGAGGTTATCTGGCGCTCATCTTCCTTGCGGGAGCACTTCAAGCAAATTGTGGATGGTCTTAGGTTTCCTCTGGGCTTGTTGAGAATCTGCTCTTACCAGGGTCCAGTTTTGTACCGAGGCAAACCACCATATCTCTTGAGAGGATAGGATCTGTTGACTCTGCTGTCTTCATGAGGTCTAATGACATTGAGGACAACTTCATCTTCAGGTGTTCCTTCTACTGAGTGATTTGAGGTAGATTTTACAGAGTTGTTGTCCTCATTCTTTCATTACCTTGACTAGAGATACTTGGCTTTGTTCCTCAGAGAGGTGGTTACCTTTTTGCAGCAGGCCCTGCATGGTCCCTCCAGATTTACCAGTCTGATTTCATCCTTCTTTCATCTTATCTCAACTAGTGGGAGTGTTAACGTGTCATGGAGATACTATGGATCCTGTTTTAGGCTTGTTAGACGATGCCCTCTCACTTGGTCTGCCCTACTATGAACTTGTGACCATAGTTACCAAGTTCAAATTTAAATCCGAGGTCGACTTTGGTACGAAATGGAAAAAATAGTCTTAAAAAAATCCAATACAAAAGAAAATTCTGATGCATACATCTCACTTATACAAATATATGTAAATAATTTCTTGAAAATTTTAGAATATTAATAAATTTAAATAGTTTAAAGTCTAAACTATAAAGATAATAGTAATATAATATTTCTAATATTATAATAATCAATAATTAGAGTTTCATAATATTATTGTAATTTTAAGTTTTATATATATATAAAAGATATAAAGTATAAGATTATATCTAACCTAAATTAAATCTATACCCAATACCATCTATTATATTGATTACTTATTCGCGTTGTGATGGCAATATAATCATGAATCCATATAACTCAAAGCTTCTTAGTAGGTGACTGCCTCAGCCTCCACAACTGTGGTCCATGTCCTCACCCTCTTGGAGCTGCCAAGCTTAAACTGCTGCTCCACTGTTTTCACTTGCAACTTTGTCCTCAATGCACAACAATGTGTAGTTTGTGCCTTGAGGTTTGAGCACTAGATGTGGATGTGACATTCCATATGCTAAGATGGGGAGGACAACCCAATCTGACCAGTGCAAGCTGCCACTAACCAAGCAGTTATGGAGCAAGCAGAGTAGCACATAAACATTCGAAGAATCATGTTTTTTCTGTGCGTTTTGGTTTTCATTGTACTGTGTTGCTATTGAGCTGAATAGTATTGCCAAACCAAATTGTGAGCAAATTTCCATACCAAAAACGCCAGTATGGTTGAATTTGGTAACTATGCTTGTCACAGAATTTGTCACACATTTTATGTGGGAAGGAGCATATCACCATAGTCTTCCCCCCTTCGTTGATTATCAACCTTGGATACTAGGAGAGGTTCTGTGTAGAGCCCTCGACAACCTATCTCTACCCAACAAACTCCTTTTAGTCCAGGCCTTTCTCCATTAGACCTTGTGAGACTGATTATTGGTGATCAATGATTCAGGCTCCTCTTTCCATGCTGATGATGACTATAGGCAATTTATCTGACTTGCTCTTTTCATTAGGGCCTTGCTCTCTCTCTCTCTCTCTCCCTTATTTTACAAGGATGTTCTTTACTGAATGATCGAGGCTTTGTCCTCATTTTACATGTATTTCTGCATTGTTTTGATCTTTTCCATACATTTCTGCATTGTTTGTCTTTTTTTAGAGTGGAGATGCCCTAAGCACTCCCCATTTGGCTATCAATACTGGATTTACAATTGAGTCCCATGGACTCGCCTTTAGGTGTTAGTGGACATTCATATGACTCGTTTCTTTCTTTCATTTTCCTTACAACATAACTACATTGTTAATAGAGTTGAGTTAGCTTGATAAGTTGGCATTCTAGCTGGAAATAGCCTAGATTGTATTGTGGGCTTTACAAAACTTAGCTGAGTCATTGAGTACTCCCAAGTCAAACTTGGCTTGGTACAGAAAATGAGCGAACTGACTTGCTGACAACAAGTTTGACTTGATTAAACTCTGATCTGTGAGTACATGCTGAATTTTTCATGGTTCAGGGAGTTTGACTTGCGAGCCCGATGAAAAATTTTGTGGGACCCTTTATAAGTTTATATAATCCAAACATGAAACTGCTCAGTGGTACTTGAAAACTGCCCAATGGTTCCTAAAAACATCCGGGGCAGTGTCCCGAGTGTTTCTGGAAACTGCTGACAATTTCCAGCAGTTTTCCACTTTTTTTTTGAAGTTCAAAAAAATGATGCTATACTAACCCTAAAAGCACCAACTAACTAACCATAACATGTAAAGCAAAAGCCATTTGAAGTGACAAAAACACTTTTCTTAGTTCTGATTTTTCAAATAGTGTATCAAACCAACAAAATGCTGAGCACTATAGTGGGGATTTTAAGCAGATTTTACTTGAAATTTTATTCTTGTTTACCAAAACCGTTTCTTGGTGTTTTCTTATTTCCTGTCGTTTCTGACATAGACAACCCCAAAGTTTCTGATACTTTTGGACCCTTGCCGTACCTATTTTTTGCCATTTCCCATTTCCGATACTTGGTGGCATTAAAGCACACAAATTTGGATTTAGTGGACAATCACTTTATTGCAGTTTTATATTTATTTCATAAGTCTATCATTATTGAAGTCAATTATCTTCCCGTACTACAATTTCATTTCCAATCTAGAGGAATGCACCAAAATTTTATTTTGTTGCTTCATTTAACTTTGAACCCATTATACAGTGTGCCAATGAGGGGTGAACTTTAATAAAGTGAAATAAAAGATGTTCTCCCTAGCAAAACCTTTCTATGATAACAAAACATGAAGTCCAACCTAAAGTGGTCCANAATTCAATATTGTTTATGATCCTCGAAGCTCATGGTGCCATGCTAAATTTTTTTGTGTCATTTCCATCATTGACCTCAAAATATTGCTGTAAGTGCATATGTATTCAATGCAATGCAACTGGGTTCAAACTTCAAACAGATACCCAGTAATTCACAAAAGATCAAATCCATTTAAAATGGGTCTATTCATCGGATTACTGCTTCTACTCTCTCCTATTAGATTATGATTTATAATATCTGTGCCTGTTTGAAAGGTAACTTACCCCAACCATCACAACGTTATACCCTTATAAATATACATTCTTATCTAATTGACTGATATCTTCTTGGTGCCATGTATAGCTTCTTTGAATATCTTGTTACAGCATACACTTGTTTCTTGGTGGAAGTTTTACATTAACTGTATCTGATTGTATTGATATTTGTTCTTAATTTTGGGACAAATTTTCTTCCAATTACTTTTGTAGGCTCCTGAAAGCTGATTTGTTTATTTTGGGATCTCAGGGATTCAAAGTAACCAGACAGAGTACGTTAAAATTGTTTGCAAGCTGGCAAGCTGTAACTGCCCAGACACATTTATCTGGAAAGTTTATGTCCAGGGAACAAAGTCTCGGTATTCAGTTAGCACAGCTGGGTCGAGCTGCTTCTGCTGCAGTAAGTATATGACTTAATTTCTCATAGTAGCTTATGGACCAATGTAAATAATTTTGTACTCCTTGGTGATTACTGTTGGCCATGAAACCTAGGTGCTTCTCTGTGCTCAATAATTTCTTGGAACTCATATATGATGCTTATGGAGTTATTTGAAGGATTCAATATGGTTTGCACTGTTTTTCCATTTATAGCATTCTAGCTTAAGGTCTTTTACCTTCTTTTTCTCCTTGTTAGAAAACTTGATATCCAATGCCATTCTTGCTTTTGGGTTTTATACAGTTATTCAGCTAAATTAGTCACTGCACTAGCTTGAGAACTTTTAAAATTAATTTGTCAACTATAACTCCAGCTGTCTGGCTATCCAGAAACCACACACTTATGGTTAATCACTTGTAACACCTGTGTAGAGCTTCATCTTGTGTCCTGCTCTGCCAGGTCATCAATATTTGATATACTTTTAATTGCAATGCCATTAAAGCCCTGTCAACCTGGCTGGAAGCCATTCATCTAACGATGACAGTTGTAGAAGAGCTTGTTGTGCATGAATGCAAGGTCCTTCTAATTATTCATACAATATGCTCCACATTGCATTTTACTCTGCAGGTTTGTTGAATATAATAGTACATTTGCAGGATTACCTGAATACAATGTAGTTAAGTTGCAAGTTTTAAAAAGTGACATCATATTCTTGGTTTCCCAAAGCATAATAAGTTTCTTACATCAAATTCTTTGATTGCTGCCAACCTTAAAATATTGACTCTAATGTCAAGCAAGGCAGAAATTTCCATGAACGGTTAATTTCTTAGAGGATTTTGCTTTTGTACCATTGCCTTTGTACACATGGTTTGAATGTTGAAGTGCTTAGAAGTTAGAACTGTTATGGCTCATGCCAGAATTATCTCTTTCCTATTCAACTCAAAAAAATTGAGTCATTGAATGCGCTAGCTAATGATAGCTCTGGGATTCAACGACATAGAGATGGAGAACTAGCAGAGAAGCATCAAGGTGGTTTTCTAAACAGGCTCTGCTTTTCTCTGCCTATAGGGAGCAGCTCGCCGGCTGGCTTCAGTAAAGAAGAATGTAGAAATAGAATCAATCGCAACCTACAAACCAGCCAAACAAGAAACACAAAATGGAGCAATCAAAAAATACTTCCGTGTTGAGGTATGTGATGTCAGTTTAGGCTTTTTTGTTTTTGTTTCGACATATTGCTTTGTCATACTTTATTATCAGTTTTAAATTTGAATGTTGCTAATATTTTGTCCAGAGAGAATTTAGAATCAATCCAAGCATTTGTGTATGATACTGCAGAGTTACAATAAATCAAGCATTATATTTCAATCATGTTGATTATGCTTCATCTTCATCAGTAGAAGTGATAAACTAGGTTATTTCTACAGGGTTTTATTGAGTATTGCATTTATGATGATTGACGTGCACAACTACGTAGCATACGTGCCAGGACTCATATCTCAAAATATCAAATCCTGTGTAAGCAAATTTACTAGTAGTCGAGTCAAAGAGTTCTTGGATCTACTTTTTCTGACCAAAGGAGAGATTATAGGGAGCTCACAGATGTGGTTGAATACCTTTTAAAACCTATGGTACAAGCTATCTGAATTATCAGGTACCTGTTTCTTGGAAATTTGAAGGGTACAAGTTAGAGAACGAGAAACCTGTAATAGCTATTTAGCCATGACATGGGAATTGAACTAATTTGTACCTTTTCCCAACATACAAGAGCTGTTTGACTGCTATGTTGCACTGGTTTTCGGGACGGAGGAATGGCAGGGAGTGGGGGACTTGTCATTGGGATGGCTAGAGCACACCTCCAATTTTTTCAGGGGACGGTGGGTCGGGGATGGCAATAATATATATATATATATATATATATATATATATATATAGATTAAAAAGTTTAGAATTCACCATAAACATTTGTAGCTGCTTGTATGCATAACAGTCTATACCACTGTTGAATATATCGCCGTTATCTCGGAAATGTCGGATATGTCGCCGACATTTTCACCCGGCCGAAATTTTCCCTTGAATATTTCGCGACACTTCCGAAACTTTAAATGTGTCGCGACACATTCACTAACTCGCGACATTTTCCCAATGTGTTGCGGGTCGATGTAATATTTCGGCCTGCTTATATTTTTTTGCGGATAAAGTGCACGTGAGGGGTTTTAGAGGCCGTGGGTGCCTTTTTTTGCTCATTATTTCACTTGTGAAGTGTGAGAGAGTTAGAGAGGTGTGAGGAAAACCATTGTGCATCTATCCAAGGAGGAGAAAGCCAAGGATCTTGCTTCCATTAGCGCCAACGGAGAGATCAAGATTTCCAGGTATGATCAAAAACGTTTTTCTTTCATTTGTTTGAAGTTTGAACT
>ML799091.1:0-13213 GCA_009831015.1 Picea engelmannii | reverse complement strand
GGTTGCTAGATATACTTCCATTAGAGCTATCATGTCTCTTGCCGCTTCCATGGGATGGAGTTTACATCAGATGGATGTAAAGACAACTTTCCTCAATGGAGCAATCGAAGAAGAAGTATATATTGAACAACCTCAAGGGTTTGCAATACATTCCAGAGACACTCATGTTTGTAGACTAAAGAAAGCTTTATATGGACTCAAGCAAGCTCCAAGAGTTTGGTATGCCAGAATAGACAACTATCTAATGAGACTTGGTTTCTCCAAAAGTCATGCAGATCCAAATCTTTACTACAAAGTCGTGAACAATGCACCTGTGATTCTACTACTATATGTTGACGATCTATTCCTAACAGGTGAAGAGTCTCTCATCATCCAGTGCAAAAAGGAACTAGCTTCTGAGTTTGATATGAAAGATCTTGGTCTCATGCATAATTACTTGGGACTAGAAGTATGGTAGAAGCGTGGTGAAGTATTCCTTGGACAAGGAAAGTATGCAATAAAGATTCTTCAGAAGTTTGGAATGATTGATTGCAAATCCATGGACACTCCTATGACCATAGATATAAGAAAAATACAAGATTCAGGTTTTGATCCAGTAGATCCATCACTATATCGACAATTGATTGGGTCATTGATGTATTTGGTAAATACTCGACTGGATATTTGCTTTGCCGTGAACACACTAAGCCAGTTCCAGGTGGAACCTAGACATGAGCATTGGACAACTGCAAAGCATGTTCTAAGGTATATCCGTGGGACACTAAACTACGGTTTAAGATATACAACATCCAATGATATACAACTTCATGGATTCACAGATTCAGTTTGGGCAGGAAGTGTAGAAGACAGAAAGAGTACTTCAGGGATGTGTTTCAGCTTGGGCTCCGCTATGATATCTTGGGGCAGTAGGAAACATAAGTCTGTCGCACTTAGCACAGCTGAAGCAGAATATATCGTAGCATGTGAGGCATGTACAGAAGCAATATGGTTGAGAAAGTTGATCTCTGATTTATTTGATCAAGTTCCAGATTCGACCATAATACACTGTGACAATCAGAGTTGTATAAGGCTATCAAAACACCCAGTGTTTCATGAACGATCGAAACACATTGAGATCAAATACTACTTTATTCGAGATAAAGTCCAGGAAAGAGAAGTAAAGCTCCAATACATCCCCACAGATGAGCAGACAATAGATATCTTGACAAAGTCTCTGTCCAGAATAAAGTGTACATATTTCCGAGACAAATTGGGGATCGTGGAAATAACTCCCTTAGCTGAAAGGGAAGAAATGACTCTCCAGATTGGGAGGGAGCACTGACATATTATTGAATTGAGGACAGTCATTTTCAAGGTTGAAAAATGGTCCAGCTTGGGTAGTTCCTTTCCAGTTCGGAAAGTGGTTTGAGATTTTTGATGAACATGCATTTTCCAGTTCGGAAAATGGTCCAGATCGAACGGTCATTTTCGTAATGAAAATGGTTCGATGGATTGATGATGTACCATAGACAACGATTTCCCATTGAGGTTAACATGGGGAATGGTCTAGGACAGTCTCTCTTCTTAACGATCACTCTCAGTAGTGCTCAAGAAGACTGGTTCGCCTCGCCGGACAGTCATTCTTTCGAAGCTCACAGTTGTGAGCAGTTTCGAAGAATGGTCCGTTTTGGAGGTTGGTGCAGGACAGTCATTTCCTTAGGAAATGGTCTGGACAATCATTCCCTAGGGCAGATTCATTCTCTCCAGGCTGCACTTTGTTTAGTGCCGGAGGAATGGCCCAGATAGGTGAATGGTCCAAGTTCAACAATCAAGGACATGCTTTCCCTAGGGCAGACTCATTCTCTCTAGGTTGCACTTTGTTTAGTGGCGGAGGAATGGCCCAGGATAGGGAATGGTCCAGGTTCAGAATTCAGGACAGTTATTCTTCCTTGCCTGAGAAGAATAGTCCAGAGAGCCCATCATTGATGTTCTACTCTGAGGGAAGATACTTTTCCAGATCTCATAGATGTGAGTGGAAGAATGGCCCAGATGACTCAGTTTATATCATAACATTGTTTCTGTGCAGATTGATATCAGTTGATATAATGGAGACTGCATGTCTCCAGACAGTAGAGATATGCTACTGTGGTGGATATGTTCCACTGTTTGTGGCTGTGTGTCACATATTGAGTAGTTGTGTACTACTATGAATAAACACAGTTGTGTTCTGTCAGTTGACATTGTACCAGTTGTCATGGAGATTATCCAGCTGGATAATAATGACGGTGCTCGTGATGTTACCAGTTGAATGGTCTGTTTGTGCTCAAGACCATTATCAGTTATACCTCCCTAGCTAGGAGGGAGTGTTGATATTATGGTAGCTTCGGGAGGTATCAACCTCCATTGTGACCCTTTGACAAGATTAGAATATTTCGGAAGCAAGAAAAGAAGTGAATGTAACCCTAGAAGAGATGTCGGCTAAGAGAGATAATTAATATGAATTAATTAGTACCCAGGATGAGAAGTCGGCCCAGGCGGCCTGCCAGAGCCAGTATAAATATAGGGCGCCAGTTCTCACTTTACACATAGCTCTCAGAATTACAGAGAGACACTTGTGCGCACTGCAGTCTGGCAGTCTTGTGCGCAAGTTCTGGAGAAGGTGCTGCCGCCCGTTATGAAGCCTATTGTTTCTATCTTTTTGGGTTGGACTCTTTGATCAGCTTTGGTTACTTCTTGCTTGGTGCATTAGCCTTGCTTGGCTATTGGTTTGCTATCGGGATTCTTCTCTTTGTCAAGCTCAAGGTGCTCGGAGGGTGGCTTCGACCTATGGTTGGGTGACAATAGTGATATTGTCTATGGTAAAAAGCACATTCTAACAAAAATATGGGTAAAGGATGTTATGCTTGGAAAGATTTGTTCTCCCATGCTTCCTCATTAGGTAAGTTTTCCATTTGACTAGGTATTCTGTGATTATTTAGGTTGCAGGATTTTGTTAGAGGATCCAAAATTCCTTTAGCTTCAAGAATGAGCAAATTTGTTTGAACTTGACAACGGGCATCCAATTTTTCTCTTAGCAAGATACATGACAAATCTCTTTGGCAGGTCTAGGACCTATGCTACTTGATCCTCCGATTCATACTTTGAGAGGCCCATAGAACTTTGGGCAAACCCTTCTCTCTCTTTCTAGTCATAGTTGTTTATGTGGTTGTAATCAGACATTGACCCATTATCATTCATTAGTTTCTCTTTCTGGATGGTGTTTTTTTATCCAAAGTTCCAAACCCTCTGGTTCTAATATCATTTTTCTCTAAAAACAGGCATTTGATTTTTTTTAAAGAATGAATGCATCTAATATTTCAGTAATGCTCAGTAAGAAATACATCATACAATCTTACATTCAGCTAAAGCAGGCATGCACATGTTCCCCTCCCTATATGGGCAAGGAGGGCTAACATGTGTGTTTTGCCCCCAATTTTAAGGGAATTAATATATTTTTTAGAAATCCCTATTGAAGAGCAGGTAATTTTGTTTCATCTGGACAATGGACATCGTATTTTTTTAAAGGGGGAGATATGTGCAGCATGTGTAATTTTTCTTTGTTTGGCAGGTGATCCAAAATGGATCTGAACCAAGATGATGGTTGTAAGACTCAGTACCTAAATGTAAGTTAGCAATTAATGAAGATTAGATAAGAGTCAAGACATAAAAGACAATGCAAAGTTAAGTGAGACAAATGAGAGGAAAAATAAAGAATTAAATAAAAATAGAAAATGAAAATAGGAGAGAAAGACCAAGGAATAGGAAATGAAAGATCAGGCATGTTGGCCTTCTGATTACCCCTGCTCTCCCTATTTCTTCTTGTAATTTCACTCTCAAAGGGTTTTTGGCTGATGGTTGGCCAAGGAGAGGAGGATGTGTAGAGAGCTATCTGACTGCATTGTAAATCTGATTGCTGGAATATGATTGAGCAAACTATTCGATGCTATTTTTTTTTCCCTAGGTGAAATGATTGTGTCCATTATGTGGTTGATGTTATGTGCAGTGAAAATCTCTTATATGTGCTGGATATATATGTGCAGTGAAAATATTTTAATTGCTGCCAGTGTTTTTAATTGAAGCTATGCTGTGTTAGTGGCTGCCTGGTAATTTTTAATGGTGTAAGAGTTTGTCTTAATCTTAGCTGTGCATGATTAATTCTCTCATGGTTTCACTCTTAGTTTGTCTAAGATGAATGATAACAACTCTTTTTCCTCCACCGTTGGTTAATTTCTGAGATTGGAGATTTGTGGATGCCATTATATGGTTGTTGCACTATTATAGAGAGTTTCCAGTTCTGGTTTTCTTTGTTTGTTGATTGTTGGAGAGGGGAAAAACATCTTGCTTGCTTGCCATGGCTGCTATAGGTCATCATCTTGTTTTCTGAAGGATCTATTGTTGTCAGTGGACTTCCTAAAGGCCACTCTCAGCCCCAATAATCTCTTCATAGGCCGTACGGGTCGATTGTTGGTGTTTAGGGGCTATACAGGCTGTATGCCCAGTGCACCTGCAACCTCTTCCTTTCCGGGGGACGCCCTTCCCCTGCCTACGTATGAGTGGATATAATTGCTGTTTTGTCTCTTATTCTGGAGTGTCAAATTCTTGCCAGAAACTTAGAGCTTGAATTCTGTTTTAATTGTTGTTCCCTTAATGCTTTGGCATTTCTGTATTTGTCTCATTCACCACCTTTTGATAAAACCAATTCTTATGTTATCATTTATCTTTCATCTCATACAAATGTTAATGAGAGTGGACATCTTATGATGCTTCGTGGGTTAACATTCTTGTTGACGGTTTTCAACTTTTTATTAAGTGCTGGAGCCTCATATGTATATTGCTATTTAGTTTTGTGTTGGATTTGCTTACGTGGTCATTGTGGGAATGAGACTGTAGGGAGAACCATAGCTCAACCATTATCATTGCTGAATTACAATTGAAATAATAATTAAAGAGACACAAGCTAGTTTCTATTTGAAGTAGACCATTGAAAGCACATGAATCCAGTGTATTGAGCTGAGTTTTATTTCAAGCATGGTTTAACTTTACATAATAAAGCCTTTTCTCACATGTATTAATCCATAGCCATTTCATATATGCGATTTGTTTAGCTGCCAACTCATATATGTGTGGTTGAATTGGTATTCAAGTTGCAGGGAGCTGAGTATAGATACAGGATAGTTTGGTATGAGATATGTCATTCCCTTGCGTTGGCGTTGTGTGCTAAATTCTGTTTATTGAAGAAAGCTTGATTCATGACACTACTGTTGCTTAGAAGAATATAAACATATCGATGAGCATTCCCTTGTATTGATTCTTTGAGCTGAGTTCTTGGTTGTCCAAACATGGCATAACAAGTTGGTAGCATTGTTCATTTTGTCTAGAAGTCCAGAGACTGCACATTGTTATGTTAACACAGTGGAGGTTGATCTATTGTTGGCAATAGAAGTAGAGTCACTTGAACTCATTGATGGTTATTATTGGCCTATGGTACCAAAGCAATAACAGAGTCTTGATCCCAAGCCTGAACAAAGCCTTCATGCCCATACAATGATCAAAGAAGCATAGTCTCAGTCTTGTTCATCTTGATAGATTCAGTTTAGTTGGATATCAATGTGCAAAGAAGTTGCACTGAAGACAGAGTATTTGTGGAGTCTTGGTTTTTATTGGCCTGATTATTATTGTGTTGTTAGCTGGTTGATGTGTGCAGGTTACACTAGAGAGCATAGATGATTTTAGGGGCTAAATTTCACCAATGGGCTAATTTTCCATGGTTTTTCCCAAAAAAAGATTCGCCAATTTCCATTTTTTCTAAAAATGATTTGCCTAAATTCCATAGAATAAAATTATTTTACCTTAAAAATCGCCAAAATTTCATAGAAATTGTATAAAATCCTTAGAAATTTGAATATTTTTACAAAACTATCGCCAAACATTTTACATTTTGCATATTAAGGACTACTAAGATTAACCCATGTTTCTACATTTTAATATAAATTTCCATCCTTCAAATCATCCCTGCTAGAGAGCAGGGCATGCCTCTAATCTTGAAGAGTAGTTGCACTTAGAACTGTACCGAGAACAGAGGCCTTGTAGCCATCCATAGAACAAAGATCTCTGCATAAGTTAGAGAAACAAAGATCAAAAAGTTAATCCCGCAAAGTATCCGTGTTGGTGAAGCGAGTGGGCTATAAGTCCCTCGTTTTCAGATCAATAGGTCCAGCGTACATTTCATATGATACTTGATACTCCCAATTATGAATTTGAGAGGCCTGCAGAATTTTGGGGCTAACCTTTTCCCCTTTTTTTCTAGTGCTAGTTTTGTGCTTGATATTTCACAACATTTATTAATTAAAAATGTAGCATATATCACATTAGAAATCAATATACATGTAAATCAGAATTGTCACAACCCAAAGAGAAAGTTAGATCACATAAGAAACCCCATCGTACATAAGCAGGAAGAGCTAGCATATCTGCTTTGTCTCCAACTTGAAGAGTATCTATATCTTAACCAAAATTGGTTTTCTTGGCTGAAATTTGATAGCTAGATCTGATCTAAATGCATATACTGTTGCCAAATTAAATAGAGAAGGCAGCTTAAGAAAATATACTTGTCAGAGTCGTTTCCAACTTTGCATAGGAAAGCAATGCCTGTCAGCTTGATCACATCCAACATACTTCTGCCTGTTTGTCAGATCATTCATTCATCTGCAAACATGATCCCTTTCCAGTGAATAGGAGAGGCAAAGAGGTCATTGTACTCTACATCAATCCAAGCCCAAAATGTTCTGGCATCTTCCTATTGAAGGTTTTTGACAAACCGCACAACATCTATTTGAAAGCTTGGGTGCAGTGTAGCTGATCTTTTGCTGATAAGAAGGACCAATGACCAAAGTCATTTTGTCTTAAAGGAAGAATGGGATTTTCAGATGCCTTCAAACCTCATGATCCACCTTGTTTCATGATCTTGAACCTTCCACTTCTCATTATAAGACGATTTGAACAAGTTGGTTGAATCTTATCATAGAGCTTTTTGGTGTGGTAGTCCATAATTGTCTTTCCATAAGACCACTCTCAATTCTTCCAATTTAGTCCATGAGTATCCAAATTTAGCTTAAATGATATTCTAGTATCGATTGACTTACTACAAAAAAACTTGTTGATTGATGGTCTGGAGTTTATATGACTGATTAAGAGCACTCTAGGATAGCCCTTTACGATTTATCTATGTCCTTGCCTCACAAATCTCACCATGTATGAAAGCCGTTCTTCACCAACCTTTTTCTTGCAAAGGAATTAACCCTAGTTACCCTCTTTTTGTTGAGAGAGTCCAAATTGACCGTGCAACTAAAACCCATCCTTGACAATAGTCAATAGGGTCCCAATTCAATTGTTTGGAGACCAATGGCTAAGCTTGCAATATCCGCTAGAGATCACATGAACCTAAAATCTAGTCTTTAGTGGAAATGTCTATGTTGCAAAGACCATAGGAGCCATGTGTGCTATTTACATGTAGCATTTGAATGTGTTGTTGGAGTATTTGCCATGGTGCATTACCTCTCATGGCCATGACTACTTTGCTACTTGTTACCCCCTCATATAGCATGAGGTATATGATCTAGTTGAAGACCCTGCCTAGGTAGGCTACGCATGGAGTGGTGTGGTTTTTGCCACATTTTATTTATTAGATGCACATAGATCAATGTTATTAGTTGGCCATATGATGCATGATTATTTGATTGAGCTTCATGGTTTATTGAGGGGGCATCATTGTTGGTGCATGCACTTTCCTTGGAACTTCTTTTGTGACTTTGTTAATCATGTTTGGTGGGTGCTAAGGTGTCTTGAGGAGAGTTGTTCTCTTGCACATTTGCTTGCCTATGGTTGTTGTCCCTAGAGCATGTTACCACGGGGATTGTTTCCATGGCTTATTGTTGGTATACCTTGGTTGGATGATGTGCATGGTACTTGATTACTCTTGTAGAGCATTCTTGTCATGCACACATTATTGTGGTGATTTAGCCTTACAAAGGCTATATTGGTGCATTATTCATGGTACATTTGCTTGGTGGTGGAATGCCCTGGTGGATATTGAGAGTTTAGTATTGAGGTGGCATGATGGAATAGAGCACTCCCCTTTTTTGTCATCTTTGATACATATTCGAATGCATGGGGACTTCTTTGCACAGTTCTCTAGGTTGCTTAATATGAATGCCCATGGTTTGGAGATGGTTTGATGGTATTGGCCCATGGTTTTGAGGATATTTGTGGTTATATTGGAAATTGTCCCCTTTGCTTGCAGATTCTCTTAGGACGCTTGGTGTATGGACTTGATTGGAGGAGTTGTGGTGGTTTACTTGTAGATCCAACCACCTTGCACATCTATTGAGGAGGCCCAACCACCTTGCACATTCTCCTAGGTCACTCTACTCTTTTGGCCCTTGGATTGGGAAGATTTAGTTATTTGCACATGGATCAGGGTTATTGGCACACATATCAAAGTCGCTCCACCATGGAAAAGGTTGTTATAACAACCTAACATCATTCATTGCACATTCATCCTTGTTTTCAAATATTGGAGGGTTTGTTGGCTCATTGGGAAGAACACCCTAGGTTTTGGGGCTATTTGTGGCATTTTTGTATTATTCCTAGATGGCGTACTCCTTGATATAGTGGAGCACTCCTCTCTCTATGCCACTATTTGCACATTTCTTGATGAAACTTAACTACCCATGCACATTCTCCTAAAGTGTGCCTTTTATATCATTATTTAGAGAAGTTGTTGGTGCATTGGAGAAAGAGCTTCACTTACCATTCCTATTCTTGGTATGTTGTTGGCTTCTCAAGGTATTGTTGGCACATTTATTGAGAGAAATAACAACTGTATACACTCTCCTAGGACACACCTCAGAGTATTTTTATTGTTGTTTATCCTAGTCAACGTGGTCCTTATTGCACATTCATCTAGGGTGCATTTGTTGCGGATTATTTTATCGATTTGGCTCCAGATCCAAGGAGGCATAACCAACTACCTTGACACACTTCTCAAGGGCACAACCTTCATGGTTTATTTTATATGATTTTTTCATTACGCAGCCTTCATGGTCTATTTTATATGTTTTATTGAGGGATATAACAACTACTATTGGCACACTCTTCTAGGCCGCATCTCCTCAAGGAGTATTTTGTTGTTATTTGTTCTCAATGTGGTCCTCATTGCACATTTATCCAGGGCACATTTATTGAGGATTATTTTATTGATTTGGCTCTAGATCCAAGGAGGCATAACCAACTACCTTGACACACTTCTCAAGGACATAGCCTTCATGTTCTATTTTATATTATTTTTGCTTGGTCGATGTGGTCCCATGACCATCTTCTTGCACATCTTTCTAGGGCATACCTATTGTGGAGATTATTTTACTTATTTTCTTGGAAAAGGAGTTTTCTTTGGGAGTGCCCTAATCAATATGAGGACACTTGGCACCTTACACCTTCTCTTGAAGAGAGCTTCATCTCTTTGACTTATTATGCGTTAATATTTTATTGGAGAAGGTTTTTGGAGAGTTCTCTTTAGGGACGCTCCAAAGGATAAGAGGACAAATGGCACCTTGCATGAACATTAGCACGAGGAGAGGACAAGTGGCATCCCCACTCTTTAGTCCATTTTACTTGGTTATTTTATTGTTAGGGTTTTTGACCTGTCTAATGTTAGTTGGAGGATATTATTCGTTTATGCTTCCCTAGTAGAGATCTAGGATCTAAGTTATGGATATTATTATTTTATTTTGAGGAGGTTTTGAGCTTGGACTCTATAAGAGAAGCTCCTCCTATTGTAATGGTTGTTGGTGGTTTGAAAAGTCATTGTACAGTCTTGTTTCTTGGCTTGTATTGAAGATTTTTAGAAAGGCTATGTGATTGTTGAAGTTGATCTATCATATGTGTGGCTTTCCATCTTTTACATCTTACTGATTTGTATACGCTGAAATCATATAGTAAAATTTGCTGCAATAAGGATCTCAAGTAGGGCGGTCAGCTGTTGAGGAAAGAGATTAAACAAGATTATATCTGTTTTATCTCTTTGTTGTTTTTATCTTTAAGTTGGAAACAGAGATGTTATGTCACTTCATGGAAGGATTACATGATGTATTTTCAGCTTATAATAAAATCACACCTTGTTGTATGCATGTGCATAAATGGAGCCCCTAGTTAGGGCCTACAATCTATCATTTTTAAGCCATATAAATCTGCATTCATTAGGTAGATTTCTGCATTTTTGGACAGCAGATTTACCTCCATCCATTCATCTTTTCCAGCCCTATTAGAAATCCTTGACTCCATATGCCCTTATTGGATATTTGGAACTAGTCATTCACCGTCAACCACCACTTAAAATAAACCTATTTAATCATCCAAAGATCTGTTTTACTAGGACAACTCTTCACATCACCTTGAACCGTTTAGTCTATGCCTTAGTAATGCTATACTAGGGAGACCCCCCTTGTATCAGAGAGAGATGGTGTTAAGTAAGAAGAGGGTTTGTTGAAGTGACAGTGGCATCCCTCTTGAGTTACCCTTGACTTGCATCTGCTTGGACTTTGAAGCTCAAGTGCAAGATCAATCTGTAGCATTACTAACACAGCCCCTAAGCTGGGATATTTAACAAGCCACGCCTTCCATCCTTTCTAGTTAAAGTGCATGTATGCTAAGGCCCTTTTCCTGCCCTCCTTCCCCCAAAGAACACAGTGAAGAAGCATTTCCATATCTTCTTGTACCCTATACTAGAAGTAAAGAGACGAAAATTGTAAGAACATGACTTGCATCTCTATTCATTTCAGTGATGTGGCCTGTAAGAAGAATGCTGTGAGCTGCCTAATGTTGAAGTTCGCTTTAAATTTTGTATTGAATACCAAATGAACCTTTACAGGCACAACAATTCCAAATGGGATCCCTAACTAATGGACAATATGCCCTATATGGCTGAATGAGTTTACATTTCACATTAAGCTTGTTATCACTCAATCAAGCACCAAGTGCAAAGCCTTCACAAGACATCAAGACTAGTAGAACATGGAAGATGTCACCATTGTCACCTAGGCAACAACTTCCTTCTCTTCAGTGAAGGAATAGTATCCAACACAAGGGAGGCTTCCCCAATATCCTCCAAGAATCCCTAGGCAAGACACGGTCAAGTCTAGGGTCCCCCAGGGTGACTATTCACACTACTGCCAAGACAAAAATAGGCAAAGTAAATAAGAGATGGTGGGATAAGACAATTTCCAAATTTAGAGTATTGAGGGCTTAAGCCAAATCGAGAGGCTTTCCAAGTCAGGTATGAGCTTAGTAGGGTCCCTAAACACTAGAAATAAGGAAAAGGTCCAAGGCTGAGATGAAACTTGCAAGTAATATGTGAAATAATTGTTAGATTTTATAGCTTGGGAGGTACTCTGCATGTTTGTCTTGTATGCGGAAGTAGCCTTATTTGCACTACTAGACACTTGACTTTGTAATGGGTTTTTATAAAGTTGTAATAAAGTGGTTCTTTTATGTAAGTGACTTTTTAATAAAGTGTACCTTCTAATATTAAGGTGACTTTATTTCATAAAGTGCACTTATGTTATAAAGTGAAATTGTACATTAATATTTTAAGTGATTTATTTTGGAGGGAATGAATCATGTCCCTTGATCATGTAAAGGCAAGATTAGATTTTGGCCTTTGGATTTAGGGATGGGGAAGGTGAAAGGTCATTTTCGAATTATAAGAGAATGCATTGGGTAGTGTGCAAGATATAATGAGAAGAAGAGATTGAGAGATTTTCGAGAGAGCTTTGAGGAGAAGAGGAAAGGGCAACAAGCTGGGCACATTTCCCAAGGCAAAACTCTGTTTTGAGTGCGCTGAAATTTATTGCTGTGAGGGAGGCCGTAGTGTATGGATCCGTACAGTCCATACAACAAAGAAGTGGACATGTTTTTCGAGGCAAGGAAGGCATGAAAATCGAGGCAGCTTGAGGATATTTGTTGTTGAAGGACAACCGTACAGAACAGGCCGTACAACAACATATTGGCATGATTTTTGAGGTACTGTTTTCTGGGTGGGTCGTACAACAGTATGGATTTGGCACGTTTTCCAAGGCATAAATTTTGGAGGGACAGTTTGGGTGTTGTAAGTGGTTTTCTCTTGGTTGATAAATGTAACTTGTTTCTGATATATCTTTCCTTAAGGTAATAAAATCTCTCTCTTTGGGTTTCCCCACATTGGGGTTTTTCTTGGATGGTTTCCTAAAGTTCTGAGTATTACATGGATGTGTGATCATTGTTCATTGTGTTTATTCCGCTACAAAAGTGCTTAGCAACGTGTATTTCTGCTCATAATATTTTCTGAATATGAGTTTATTCATTTCAAAGTTCATAGATGACAGTTATCTCTAGGTTGCTAAGTGTATGACAGAATATAGTGCATGTTGATTTTGTCATTAAATTTCTACATGGTATCAGAGCTTGGGCTCTGAGTGACAGTGAGCAGTGAGATTTTTGGGCAAGGTTTGAAGGGGGGAAACTTGATTGTTTGTTTTCCATTGAACAATTGACAGGGAGATGGCTGTTTGCATCAGGTATGAGGACCGATTGGATGGGATTTCCAACTATTTGCAATGGAAGGTCAGGATGTCGGTCGTGAGAACAAGATTTGGAGCTTTGTCAGTACCATAATTGTTGTTCCATCAACAGACCCTATAGCTTTGGATTTGCATGAGGTAAAGGAGGCCAAAGCTCAGAGGCTTATTCTAGATGGGGTGAAGGACCACCTTATCCCTCACTTGGTTGAGAAGAAGATAGCCAAAGAGATGTGGGATGCACTTAAAAACTTGTACAGGACGAAGATTGAAAACCGAAAGATGGCCTTGAAAGATACACTGCATGATACCAAGATGGTAAGGGAGAGAGTGTGTCTTCTTATCTTACCCGGGTAGCTCAAGTGAAAGATGAGCTGGCTGCAATTGGGGAGGTCATATCGGATTCAGAGTTGGTGAGGATAGCCTTAAAAGGCCTCACTAAGGAATGAGAAGTCTTCGAGAAGTCTGTGGTGGGTCGTGAGCATCTTCCATATTGGAGCAAATTGTGGGATGATTTCATTCAGGAGGAGATTCGGGAAGGATCTCAAAGCAGTGGACAGAAGACAGATGGAGTTGATGAAGATGTT